>JAIUZE010066089.1:0-62992 GCA_022085475.1 Heliosperma pusillum
TCCATGACCCCATGGTGCTGAACCAACCATCGATCGACTACAATCTAGTCACTTCGAGACGTCACCTCAAATGAGTGACTAGGGACAAAACACTAAGTTCATCCTGTTCACTTGAATTGGGTTCAACCTTTCTTTCAACCAATTCAGATAAACAAAGTATTAAAATTTAGTCAAACTAAATAAAGGAGTTTTTAATGAAACTCTAACAATGAATGCGATTATCAAATATTTGGAAAAATTGATACTCTATCAATAATTTCATATCTTATAATCTTTAGCAATTCAGGTACATATTTCAATCCCCATTGAAATGACATGACTATCATGTTCAGCCTGCAAAAAGCATGGCTAATGGATTAGCAATACTTGCAAGCTTTCCCACCGTTCTGATTGCTATTTCTCTTTGTCTACGTAATCTCATATTACATAAAACTTTCTGAGTACATGTCTAGGTTAGAATCTAGACTTAGGACTCTTGGCCTAAAGGTAGCTCCCACTGTTTTACCAGTATAATGGGATATGATATACAGCTATATGAACTATTTCTAGTCCCTCAAATACTGTCGAATCCAAGCTACTTTCATATGCATCATCATATGACGCAATGCACTCCATTTCCGTTGTTAAATCCGCAATGATAAACTGCCTTGAACACTTCCAGTGGATACATGACATTTCTAATTTAAAATGTCACTCCTACTTGGAACCTTTCCAATAGTATTTTCTGTTTGGAACTCTTCCAGTAGATAAATCTTCTATGAAACACAGCCAGTTCGTGATTTCAAATCACTTTGATTAGTTTGAAAACTGAAGTCTGTGTAACCCTTACACGCAACTCATTTTAAACTCCAAACACATGGAACATAACTTTTAGTCCTTCGCAAGTACTAAGGATGTTCTTTATGGCTATCAAGTGACTCTCACTTGGATTTGATTGCAAATGATTCGGCATACTCAAGGCAGGCGAAATGTCGGATTGAGTATACATCACAGCGTATATAATTGATCCCGCAGCGGAAGCAAAAGGAATCAATTATGATGTGTTCAACTTCCTTGAACTAGTCAAAGATCTTATCAATATAAGAATTTTTGACTCAATGCTAATATCCTTTTAGATTTATCTCCATAAATCCAGATATCTAAAAGATGTATTCTACTTCTCCAAAATCTTCCATCATCTAAAATGATCAATATGTCTCCACATATACGACTGATGCACACCACATTACTCCCACTAAACTTCATGTATAAACATCATTCCTCGAGATATCGAGAAATATTTTATGACATGATTGACATCACTAATTCCCCAACTCTTTTTGTGCTTACTTAGACATACTCTATAATGCTTGCAAATTAACTTAGGGATCATAGGATCTAACCATCCCCCCAGGTGAATATCAAATATACTACCGTCTTCTAGAAATCGTCATTCACGAAGGTGGGTTCTTGAGATCCAGTTGGCATCATACTATTATGATGTGCTGTAATCGCTAAGTATATTCGAATGGATCAAAAATTAAGGTTGGTGCAAAACTCTTTGCCTACCAATTTATCTTTGAAAACATTTTAATGTTCATCCATGCAAATTTCGATCTTAAAATCAATTTACATTGAAGAGGTCGTACTTCTTCAAGTAAAATTTACCAGGTCACATACCTGACCATCATGCATGGAGTCCATTACGAATCACATGACTCTAAGCCATAGCAAGAAGTTAGGACTAGAAACAGTCTTTTATAAGTCGCATATTAGAATTCATCACTATAAAGGAGCGATAAAATTCCACCTGACCTCCTAGGTTCCGAAGAAACAACTACTGAACAAGCAATGAGGAAAACTTTTTCCGGACCATAATGCTCTGTTTGTGGCTCTTGAAACATTTTCTCCCACTCTGTCTTATCCAGAATAATCGATTTTTTCTTGAAACGACCGCATCACTAGTCACAACGCTTTGTTCTCGTGGTCAATTGTGATTATTGAGCACTTGTTTCATTCAAATAACTTATAAAATTCGGTACGCTACCTACCCCTATCGTATATGGAATGAAATCAGACTGTTTTAAATGTGTTTTAATATGGTGGGAAAAGAAATAGCAGACAAAAATATTAAGATCCCAAGGTTAGTCAAATGGCTCATTTTGACTTGATAAAGACAAAACCATATCGTATAAGGTTCTGTTTCTCTATTCAACAACACCTTATCTAATAATGTGTGTTAGAGAAGTTAACTTGTGAAACCATTTCACAATACTTTTGGTGAAAATAAAAGTCAATACTTAGATATTTACATTTACGATTTACTTGTAAGTCCTTGTCTAATACTCTTGGTGATTAACTACTTCACATTGAAGCTCTTTGAACTTTTCAAAGATTTCTCATAGCACCTCATTAAGTAGAATCAAATATAATATCTACTTAAATCGTTGGTAAATTAAAGTGAAATAGTCATAACCATCTCTGGTTGTGTTTGTTATTGGACCACACATATTCTAATGTAATAGGGCCAATAACTCACTAGTTCGATTTCCTTTTAAATAAAAAGGGCACGAATAATCTTGCCTTGAATACAAGATTCGCACGCACCATAAGATTCAAAATCAGATGGTTTAGGGATAGTTGTCAATACTAGCCTCTTAATGTGCTACACAATCCAGAATTAAGATTAGATAAGGGTCACCAATTTTGAGCTTTTACAATCTATATGACAAGTAATTATTACTAGTTTAGATCAAGAATATATTTACCTTTGATTGGTATAGGATAACCATTGACCAAGTATAGGCATATTAAGATACAACATTTGTTCTATTCACAAAAGTGAAACACTTCTGTCGTACACAAAAGTGGATACTATATTCTTTATTTAGAGGTTATGTACATAATAACGTTTATTAAAGTATACCTCTAAATCCAAAACTAGATTGATCACATTATAACTTTTATATGTCTCTATAGAAATAACACTACAATAGTTATATTTCCCTTGTAGGTCGACATTTAATTATGGTTAGTCGTCACACGAATCATTATTATATGCATTGAATACATTGATGAAAACCATAATGGATATCTAATACCCAAAAATATTTGCATTTAGCAAAATAAATGTCGATCATATAGATATTATGGGTGAAATATTACACCCAATTTCTAAAATAATGGAAACCTTTTCCATGATTGAACGGATTTATAAGTTCATAGAAGAAAAATAATTGTCATTGCGCGAATAAAAATAAATATCAACGGAAAATAAACATTCATTGCTTATATATATTTTACTTGTAAAAACAATTTTAAACAAGTCACTCATATAATGACCCCTCACGAAATTATATAAGTGATTCCACGACCCATCTTTAGACAAAAATAGTCATCGCATGCTACCTTTATCTAAAAATGGTAAGTCAATACTTGACTAATTCTACACTTAGAACTCTTGGTTGACGGATTTCAACTAAATCCATCTCCTAGTCCCAAGATAACGCTTATCTCATTGAGTCCAATCCAATTTTGGCTTGTGATCGCATCACCCTACTTACCCGAGGTAAAAAGGGACCCACGAGCGTGGTAGCCCTAATGAACACGGGGTTCATAGGTGTTACTAATTGGTAAGGCTAAATCTCAATTTTTTTTAAAGTTATGTGAGAGGTCTTGTCAATTTTGTTATTAATTCCCTATAAGCGAACTAAGTCGGTGAATTGTGAATAACGTTGAATTGACAATAACGGTAAATAAAATGCATGTGTGACGATTTTGGCATGAGCGAAAATAAAGCAATCAACCAAGCAACAATAAAATCCTAGTATGGCCACCTAGCTAATCAAAATTAAATAGATAGTTAAAAATTCGGAAACCAACTCCTTGGTCCCTTGCCTCTTCACTTGGAACACCTTCCAAAATGGCACCGTCTTGAAGGAGTCACCGGTCTTCATAAAAAATAATTACAAATATAGAAATATACAAATTCCTATTATACATTTATTCTATAAAATAAAATTATTAAATTATACAAACCGGCGATACGAGATCGCAATAAACTTACAATCAAAACGTTATTCCCTTACATTACGGGTAATAACGATAAAAATTAACTAGGCCATACTAAGTACAAAATTTGCATAAATTATTAAATAAATGACATTCATTCATTCAACCATAAATAAAATAAATTGCTGCAAAATTCATGCCAAAATCGTCCTAAGTTCAATTCATGCTCATTGTAGCTCGATTTCTTCCGGGATTCATTGATTTTTAACCATTAAAAATCAATATCAACATTTAAATCGCATTTAAATTCAAACTAATTAACTAAACTGTTTTAGAACTAAAAATTAGTCACTACTAATTTTGTTGGTCATTAATTAGATCGATTTGATTTCATTTGCTAAATATTACGGTTTAATCATAAGAATTATGAAATAAAACCAAAATAAATATAAACATCATAAAATTTGAAACCAAAAAATTTTGTACATTCTGGAAAATTTCCAGGAACTATAAAAATAAAAAATATTTGCTCAAAAAATTTAAATTAATTTTATGAACAAATAGCTTTGTATTTAATGGTTCTATCAAATAAAAACATTAGATATAGTAAAACAGTGAAACAAATTATGAAATTCCACCAAGAGTATCTACATCAGAATGTAAAATGTACAAAAAATTTTCAAGACCATAAATGGACGTTTCAATTTTATGAACATTATAATCTCATATTATCGACTTTTATCGTATAAAAATCAATAAACATGCAATACATAAGTAAAATCACGAAATTTTACATACAATATGTAAGAAATTCATGTGAGATCATATTAAAATTTCATGGCCAGAATCAACATGCAACTATTTTTAGTTAACTTTTAACTCATAAAATGCATGTTAACTCGGTTTAAACGCCAAAAATCAAAATAAATAGCAAATTAATCCCTAAAATCACGAAATTTAACCACAAACATTTTGAGGTCAGTAGGTATACATGCACCAAAAAATTTCGTCAGAATCGTATTTTAACTCAAAATCTTTGATTTATTAGTTATCTTATAACTTTAATAAAAATGTCCAAAATGAACATGCATGCTACAAGCTAGCTCTGATACCAATTGAAAGTCCATAGACCTTAATTAGACTCCTCTAATTATTTACTAAATTACTTATTAATTTAGTTTATAATGATCTATGTAACATGCATGCAAATATAAAGACATTTATATAAAAGAAGAAATTTCCTCACATTGATATGGAAATATATGGGCACAACAAGAACTCCTTCTTGTTGTTCTTGAGCTATAAATATGGATGAACACATGAAATCTCCAAACTATAAGACCTCCTTCAAGTTGCACCAAGATGACACCAAATAATCTACCCTTATTATTAACTAGATAATAAGATAGATGATATACTACTAATATTATACTATATTACTACACTAGTAATACTTAGGAAATATTAGTATATGAGAGTTATTAGTGAGAGGAAGGTTTTTTAGAGAGAAGAGTAAAAATTGCACAAAATGAAGTAAGTATAAAATGAACATAAAATGTTCATAATATAGGCCATTTGGCCGGATGTCATAGTCCAAATATGGACTATTATTTTGCTCAATTTTGTCACATGCATTAGAGTGGAGTGTTGTAGTATATATGATGATTATTTCTACTTGTTATGTCACTTTCATAAGTAACTAAATAGTAAAAATAAGAACAAAAACATCACCATGTAACTACTACCAAAACCGGTCCATTATGGCCTAGTTTGGTCCATTTTGATTTTTGATATTTGTCTCACAAATACTTATTGATCATATGGTTAATTATCTTGTATAATTAAGTGTTAATTTGATCATATAACAATTATATGACTCAATGAAATAAATAATATGTACTTAACATTTTAAGTAATATTTTACCATTATATCAATATATAATGGGTCCCACAATGCTAAGTTAATTTATTTTACAACTCCTTGTAAATATAATTAACTAATTACCTCTATCTCAAAACCTCAACTAATTTAGTAATTTAACGATTAATTACTAAGTTAAATCTTATTTAATCGTAGTAAAATAAGATATAAATTTATTAGTCAATTATCGCATAATTGAAAAATAAGTTTAATCGAATTTGAGTTCTTAACTCAATTTCTAACAATTAACTCTCGTACATATCGAATATATGTAATGTACTAATTAACTGTATCGTATACAAATAATTAGTTACTATTTGGATTTCATCCTTTAGGTGTGAACGAAAGGGATCAGTTGATCACCGCCGTCAAACGACAATAACGTCAAACTCTAGTTAGCCAACCGTTATTGATTTACGTTAATCAACTGACTAATCATATATATAGTCAATAATTATCCCAATTATATTCCATAATAAGATTTATTATGTGGCGCACTATTGTGGAGGACACCTACTCCAACAAACTAGATCCTAAATCATTAAGTTAATGTAATTTAATGAACTAATTAGAGGAGTCTAATTAGAGGTCTAGGACTTTCACAGTTGTGGGCATCCCCCCCCCTCCCGCCCGCGATCTGAGATCTGGTTGGAATCGGCACCAAGCAATTGTGGAGTGCTTGGACACCGTTTTAATCCACTTTATACCTTGGTCAAACAAAGCACAAAGCATTGAATTGACTCTTTTATTGCTATGGATAAGGCATCTACTATCCAGAGATTCAAGTAAGGGGTGATAATACATTTGGGGAACCTCTTTAATCGAACACCCAATCCCAATCCCCCCCCCCCACGTTAGCGATCTCTACTGATCGATTGTGGTTGCTAGTGCAAAAAATGATAAAATGGGTTGAATGCATGAATGCGCATCCATTAGTTTAACCTAACACGTGAATTTGACTAATTGGGCTGCTTTATGCGCATACCAAGAAATTAGTGTCGATGTTAAATTTAAATTGATTTTCATGCAAAACTGAAACTTAAACATCCATTTAAGATACTGAAATCATCAAGTTTAATATGATCCTTTAATTAAAAAAAGTTATAATAAAAGTAAAAAATGATAATAAAAAAAGATATAAAGAAAATACAATCGAAAAGGATGTGTTGGGGAATGATTAAATGAGTGATAAAAAGAGGAAACCGAAAGTATCTGCCAACTAGAAGACGTGCGAGTCACATCGCACCAAGATAGGCTTCAGGTTTATTGTTGAAAAAGGCAAAGGATTTACCCTGATAGGGCGCGATGCCTGCCGCGATATAAGGGAACCCTGTGCTTCCAAAAAAGTTGTAAAAACGAAGAATTTGTTTTGGAATGGATAAATCTGATGTTGCTTGTGTCATTTGGGGTAATCACTATTGCGTGAGTGACACCCGATTCATGATTATCAACTTGCAAGCTTGACATGAATAGTTTTGAAATAAAAGTGTAAAATTTGTGTGCTTAGCCATTATAATACCGTTCTCGGAATTAACTGACATGGTATGAATAAGTTAAGGGAGAATAAAAGTATGAGTAAGATGTTGGTCATGACAAAAATGCAATAAAAGAAGACAATATAAAAGAATAAAAATAAAAAACCAAGGGAATTTGAACTAAAAAATGAGTTTCAAAACCGTTCTTTTTGTGTTGTTTAGATCATATTAAGCTTTACTTACATGTGATGAAACAAATTATTAAAAACCTAAGGAGGATTATTACACCCCTAGACTTACATGTTCGGTTGTTGATGAGAAATAGACAAAGAGTAAAATCTTTCAAGTCGAAATGACTCAGTTTCAAAAGTAAGTTTAAAAGAGTGCCTTTAAAAAACAGGATTTTGGTTAAAAACATGTCTATAAACATGTTGTTTAATGTTAAAATGATCAAATAGGTCGGACGAGTTGTTTAGCGCACGTAGTACGTGTCAAGCAAAATGTGAGAGGCTCGTGTTTTGGATGCATAAATGAGCATAAGGGTAGGTATTATACAGGATTGGATGAGTGCTAAGATAGTTTGAGCTGCTTGGATGTTAAGGACAAGCCTATTGCGGCGTGAGGACCCTTGCGCGAATATAGCGTCTTTGCCTGGTGGTAAAATTTTACTTGTTGGCCTATTGAGGCGCAGCCTACGCTGCACCATAACAGGGTTTTATACAGGTATTTCATCCTTGACTCGGGTTGACCTAATGATGACCACTATTTATATGCATGTTTTATGCTTCCCTTAGATACATAATAGTCGATTTATCGCCATTCTTTGCTTATTTCTATGCTATTTAGCTGGAATATCGATTATGCCGCTGCTATTATGTTTTAATGCAGATTGGATGCATTTGGAGCTCTTTGAGTTAGTATGGAGCATAGCGGAGTCAGATCATAGAAGGCTTGGGACGGGAGTTGAGAGCATTAGAGAAGAAATAAGGGAACACATGAAGAATGAAGCCTATTTTGAAGGATGCTCGATCGAGCAGCTCACCCTTGCTCGATCGAGTCGTGCTGACATCATGCTTGATCGAGTAGAGGTCCCTTGCTCGATCGAGCAACCTAGTGTTTGACAGCTTTCGCGTTTCCCAATTCTAGTTTTTATTTAATTAATATGTTATTATAAAAGGAAAAATCATCTTTCATAGTTAGAGTACGCTTTATTATCATACAACACCTTAAAAGCTCTAGATTTATGAGCTTTACTCCGGGATTTATTCATCAAGACTAATTTCCTTAGTTCATCTTGTAATCGGTATGTCACTAATCTTCTTTCGTCAGTTATTATTAGATCATTAATTATTCTCTGTTCAAACCTTTTATTCAGTATTAATCATGTTTACTTTATTTGTTATCGCTGTTAATTACATCGTTATGAGTAGCTAAATTCCCATCTAGGGTTGAAAGGGGATCTAGGATTGTTAGAAAGGGGTAGATAAATTGATTAATTTGTAATCGCATGGTTATCGTTTGATTATCGTCTTAAACCTAGTTGATTAATTATTGGCCAGGATTAACTAACTAGTCTCGCAAATTAGGATTTTCTCCGACATGATTAAGACTAATATAGGCTACGATAATTGAATAGAACTCGTTTAATGATAGCAATCACATGTTAACTTGTAAATCTAAAGGACATAATTGAATCGATCGAACTTGTGACCTATGATAACTTTATTGCATGTTAATGGATTATCCCTCTAGCCCGAATAATAATTCTAGTGAGCCTGAGACACATAAATCCGCGCACTATTGCACAATATAGCATCACAATACCCTTCACTTTTTCTTCATTTCTCTTTGCCTATTTGCACTTCTCAACCAATTCATTGTTCTTGATTTTCAAGACTTCATTTTCAACATTAACCTTCTCAATGGCTCTCTTCTCACCTACGAGTTTTAAAATTACTTCCCTCTGCCACTCCGTTTGATCGTGATCATACCATTTGAAGTATTGACACCCTTGTCTAACATTGGCACTGTAAAATCTACAGCCTTCAAATCTTTTACCGGGATTAATGGCAGCAATTACCTCACAATCACAAATGCAATATATATATAGATATATATAGAGGCAAATTATAATGAGTCCACCTTCAAAATTGAGTCCATGAGTCCTCATCTTGCCCTTTGGATGAAAGAGATGGAGGGACAAGATTAGAACAAGATGGAAGGCTAAGATTAAAAGAAAAATGAATGGACAAGATTAGAACAAAATGAAGGGACAAGATTAGAACAAAATGAGTGGGTTTTAATGACTTTCACCTACATTACGAGTGTAACTTCAACCATTATTTGTGTAACTTTAAGCTAAAATCTGATTTCGAGTATATAAATTTAAATTTATGTAACTTTAATATAAGTTTATGTAATTTTTACCGTTTTATGAGGGTAACTTTAGTCATTAAGAGTGTAACTTAAACCATTATTTGTGTAACTTCAACATAAAATTTGATTTCAAGTATATAAAATAGAATTTATGTAACTTTAAGATAAATTTATGTGATTTTTACCTTTTTATGACGGTAACTTTAGTCATTAAAAGTGTAACTTCAACCATTTTTGTGTAACTTCAAAATAAAATGTGATTTCGAGTATATAAATTTGAATTTATGTAACTTTAAAATAAATTTATGTGATTTTTACCTTTTTATGAGGGTAACTTTAGTCATTAAAAGTGTAACTTTAACCATTATTTGTGTAACTTCAAAATAAAATGTGATTTCGAGTATATAAATTTGAATTTATGTAACTTAGATAAGTTTATGTGATTTTTGCCTTTTTATGATTCTAACTTTAATCATTAAGAGTGTAACTTCAACCATTATTTTTGAAACTTCATTTATTAACTGTGTAACTTTAATCAATTATAGTGTAACTCATGTTTAGGTAACTTTAGTCTTTTCTAGTGTAACTTCAGTCCATACTAATGTAACTATAGTCATTAATTAAGTAACTTCAGTCCTTAATAAGATAACTTTAGTCCTGTGCAACTTTAATTCATAATTGTGAAACTTTAATACATACTAGTGAAACTTTAGTCCATGACAGTGAAACTTTAGTACAGAAACTTTAGTACATACTAGTGAAACTTTAGTACAAACTAGTGAAACTTTAGTAAATACTAGTGAAATTTTAGTACATAATAGTGAAACTTTAGTACATAATAGTGAAACTTTAGTAAATAATAGTGAAACTTTAGTACATACTAATGAAACTTTAGTACATACTAGTGAAACTTTAGTACATAATTGTGAAACTTTAGTACATTTTAGTAAATACTAGTGAAACTTTAGTAAATACTAGTGAAACTTTAGTACATACTAGTGAAACTTTAGTACATACTAGTGAAACTTTAGTACATACTAGTGAAACTTGAGTACATACTAGTGAAACTTGAGTACATATTAGTGAAACTTTAGTACGAAACTTTAGTCTATACTAGTGAAACTTTAGTATGTACTAGTGAAACTTTAGTACGTACTAGTGTAACTTTAGTACATAATAATGTAACTATAGTACATAATAATGTAACTATAGTACATAATGATGTAACTTATATAAAATAAGGAGATCTTAAATAAAAATAAAAAACATGAAAAACAAAAAACAAAAAACATGAAAAACAAAAAACAAAAAACAAGATCTGAAATGGTGATGGTTGTGCAACTTTAGTACATAAGGAATCTAAAAATATAAGCAAAACATAAGAAATTTGAAAAACATAAGGAATCTAAAAAAATAAGGAATCTAAAAATATGAAAAACATAAGAAAATTGAAAAACAAAAAACGATATCTAAAAAAAATAGTAAATCTGGAAAAAAACAAAATAGATATAGAAAAAAATATATAATAAAATAACGAGATCTATAATAAAAATAAAAAACATAAGGAATCTAAAAAATAAAAATAAAAAAAGCATGGGTGATTTTTGTGGTTGGTAATTTTTTATTTTTCAGATCTAGTTTTTCTATGGGTTTGGTGGGTGGTAGTTTTTTTCTTATTGGGGGTGATGAAATAGAGGTAGTTAACTTAAACCACCAAAAACTAAAAAGGAGATGAGAGGAGGCGGCATGGACGGAAGGAGGCGACGGCAGGGGGAGGTAGGAGGCGGCGGCGGCATGCGAAGGTAGGAGGCCGCGGCAGGGGTGGCAGATGGAGGACATGGGGTCGGCGGAAGCGGAAGGAGGACAGAAGTGGTGGTGGTGTTGGGGTTTGACAGACGGAAGAAGGAAAGTGGCGGTGGCGGTGTTGTAGGGAAGTGGTGGTCGTGAGTGGTGGTGGTGCCGTGGGTGAGTGGTGGTGGTGCCGTGGGGCAGTGGTGGTGGTGTCGTGGGGCAGTGGTGGTGGTGCCGTGGGGAAGTGGTGGTGGTGTTCAGTGGGGAAGAGGTGATGGTAATTTTTTGGGTTTTTTTGAGTGGATGGAAGAGAGAGAAGTGGGTAGAAAGAGAAGTGAGGATATGAAAATGAGAGGAAATAAGTAAAAATGAGTATTTATATTAGGGTTTCAATGGAAGGGATTGGGTGTGTCTCATCATCTTAACCATTCATTTTGTTTTAATCTTAGCCACTCATCCTCCTAATCCAAGGGCTTAGATTAGGACTCAAGGACTCAAATATAGTAAGGGGACTCATTTGAACCCACCTCTATATATATATATATCTATATATATATATATATATATATATATATATATATATATATATAGCAATACTTAAACTATATGAACTAGTCCATTTCTAACCAAATTCCTAGTTTCTAACCCAAATAACAGCAACACTTAAACTATATTAATGTTAGCGAAATTTGGTATAAAATCGTCCACAATTTGTAACACCATACTCGGGCATAACCCAGACATCAAAAGATGAAGACAATACTGTCATATTATCTCGCTGTGCATTCACCAAAACTTAATTCCCAGTTTTGCAGTATTCATCATATTAGTTTAATACTAATTAGAATGAGAATAAAGTTGCCTGAAATTTGAATCACGATTGCCGTATTCGTCTACCTTGAAAGTGAAGAACAAATGTCCAGAAAATCAGAGTAAAGGGGAAGATGATTGAGTGAATAGGGAAATTAGTGTTCATCAGTGAAATAATAAGGGGAGAGTGCAAAAGTGATAAATATGGGGTAGATTATAAGTGATAAATGAGAGGTGAGTGATAACTAATAAATGAGGGGTAATTTCGTCAATTAAAATAATCATTTGATGATAAAACGTAACCGAGACGATAAATAACAAGAACCGTCAAAATAATGCAAAATAGGTGTGGATTCTAAGGCTTTTCCTCAATTTTAGGTGGTTATTTGTAAAGATGGACTCAATAGGTGGTAAGTTTTAAAACTTTGCACATAATAGGTGGTAAAAAGAAAAAAAACACTTATTTTATTGCAATTAGTTCTAGCTAATCAAACCTTTAAAACTCCCTAAACTGTTACCTTTAAAGACGGGCTTAATTATTAGCAAATAGACTTTTACCGCCTCCCTGTGGATTCGATACCCTACTTATCACTGACTATTAGTTAGTATTGAATTAAGATTAATTTGATTTAGGGAACACGTCTTTATCCTTATCACTCAAGTTTCGGATTTCGGAGTTGGTTTTGGGCCCAGAGTCGGGTTTAGCTCTAATTAGTGTGATTTTATTGAAAATGACGTGATGAAACCATTTATGGCACTACATCACATATCCGTGAAACGCATTGAATCAGGTTGACTCAGGTTTTAAA
Source organism: Heliosperma pusillum (assembly GCA_022085475.1). Classification (NCBI taxonomy): domain Eukaryota; kingdom Viridiplantae; phylum Streptophyta; class Magnoliopsida; order Caryophyllales; family Caryophyllaceae; genus Heliosperma; species Heliosperma pusillum. Next base: position 13,173 of record JAIUZE010066089.1, read on the forward strand.
TTTCAGAGTCGGTTTTAGGTCCGGAGTCGTTTTGGCTCTAATTAGTAACATTCCGACACTCTTATCGTGTTGAACATGGGTATTTTGAAAATGTTTTACTACAAATTTTATTCTCAAAATCTATCATCCGTGTTTTACGACCAGTTGACTTGCTAAATGTCGATCAAGCGCTATGCTACCAAAACTTGTTATAGTCCGATTGCCACCAGGAGGGTTTTTAGAAGATGCAGATATCGGGTATCTACACCCGTCATAATTTTTATTGTTTCACAGTATTTATTAATTTGATATTACTTAGTTCTAGCCGATTAGAAATGACCTAAACACAAATTTACCAACCACGACCCGATCATGCATGAAATTAGTCGGGTTGAATTAGCCCTGATTGACCTATTTCTCCCGTCTAAGAAAATTTGACTCTGTCACTCATACCACAAAGTCATATTCACTTTTTTCGTGAAGTAATAAGTTTTCCTGAAAACACATTACTAGAAAATAGCAAATATCTGCACCCAGAAAACCACTTGATGATGATCAGACAACAGCATGTCATCATATGCGTGCATTGAATGGTAATACATGACACAGTTCAAAGCGATTCTTGGATATGAAAAGTAATGTCAAATTACTCTCTTCTTTGCAGTCCAAAAGTAACATTGACTTTATCACACTTAGCTTGTCGATACGCCTTTTGCAACGTGAATATCTTTACGTACAAAATATTAAAAATTAAAAAAAAAATGATATTCTTCTAGCATTCATGACGATGAGTCAGATAAGATCTCACATGACTATATTTGAAGTTATATATTACAAATAATACTAAAGGTTTTTTACACCCCTCACTAGTGTCAAAAAGTAAATATTACCTTTGGGCTGGATGAGAGAGAATATATATTTTGTCATGCGCATTATAATAATGCTAATTGGAGCTAAAATGAGTGAGGGCCCAAACAAGCCCAAAAACAACTCCAAAACCCCAAATCGTCAAAATAAAGTCCAAAATATTCTAAGATGTGGACATCCCTCTTAAGTGAGTAAAACTAACTATCCATTTTCTCAAGATTAACCAAATATACATAAAATCATATCCAAGTTAATGAATGTTGATTAAACCAATAACAAAACCCTTTTCTAGACTATATGACAATTATTTAAACCAACAATTGTAAGAAACAAAGGAACATTAAGAACACTAACAACTAGTAATATTGGCTAGGATAACTTAAAATAATCTAGGCCAATTGGTGGTTGATTACTAACATTCATATACTTAGAATTGGTGGTTGATTACTAACATTCATATACTTAGAAGATTCATAAATCAAACCCCCTACATAAATTAAAAGCTTGCAAATATAGTGTCGATTTACCTAATTCTAGACCTCTTATTTACCTTATTTCTAAAGCCTTTACGGTTCATTAGAGTGGGTTTCAATGCTATTTCTTTCGTACAGTGATAATTTGTGTTTTACATTGATTTCGTAGGTAAACCATCATTTGAGATGGCTTTTTACCCCATTTTTGTAAATTAGAAATGGAAGGCATTACGTAGAGCAACCGAGCGATAATTGGCTCACAGGCTTATCGCGTACCAAATCAAAGATAAACTAGAAATAATTTTCCAACAAAATAGTCATAAATCCAACACATAAATGAATCCCCTTAAACCCACATTATATCCCCCCATCCCTAGATAAGTACACTACTTAATCATGTTGCTATGGACAAGCAAAACAAGGTTTAAATACTTGATTAAGTCTTTATACACCAAAAGGTCTTCTTTAAATATTTGTAGCGCTAGTCACCCCCCGGGTGAATGGAATATGGTGAGCAATGGGTTTCCTTCGAAACATCTCCTTCAATTCGTTATCATTAGACACACACCACCTAACATCAAACCTCAAACTACTATCTTCAAGAATTTGAAACTTCGAAGCTTCAACTTTCCCTACATCTTCCCTCCATCCCACAATCCTTGGATAAAGAAGTTGCTTGGCTCGAATCTCTTCATAAAACCCTGGTTCAACCATCAAGTCACTCATCGCTACCCCTATTCTAATCATGTAGATCGCCATCTCCTTCAGGTCCTCTCTTAACTCCATCAAGGATAAAGTTGTACATAAGGAATGTACCAACTTGCGGCTCAAGGCATCGGCAACAATGTTCACTTTCCGTTCGTGAAACATAATCTCCATGTTGTAACCATGTATTAGCTCAAACCACCTCCTTTATTGTATATTCAGCTCCATTTGAGTGAAAATATACTTGAGACTCTTTTGATCCGAAAACACTTTGAATGTTGCTCCATACAAGTAATGACGCCGGATCTTTAAAGCAAATACCACTGCTGGGTAATTTTCTTCATAAAGCTTGAGTTGACGCAATGCAAAAACAATTACCTTCCCTCTTTGTTTTAGAACACATCCTAGCCCAAACTTTGAAGCATCAGTGTAGACCTCGAAATCATCGCTTTCATCCAGCATAGCAAGCACTGGGGCCGTGGTCAATCGTTCCTTGAGAGTTAGGAACGCCAACTCACACTCCTCCTCACATTTCAACGTTTTTCTTTCCTCATGAACGCGGTCATCGACCTTGCAATCTTTGAGAAGTTTTTGACAAATCTTCGATAGTAACTCTCCAATCCAAAGAAACTTCTAATTTTGGCGACATTCTTTGGCAGTACCCACTGCGAAATGGCTTTGCTAGGATCTATGGACACCCCATCCTTTGACACCACATGGCAGATAAATGCAACTTTCTTAAGTGAAAATTCACATTTTGAGAGTTTACCGAACAATTTGTTATCTCTCAAGGTCTCCAACACAGGCCGAAGGTACTCCGCATGCTCCTCAAGAGACTTTGAACACACAAGGATATCATCAATGAAAACTACCACGAATTTATCGAGGTAAGGACTAAAGAAACAATTCATGAGATCCATGAAAACTGTTGGAGCATTGGTAAGACCAAACGTTATAATGATGAACTCGTAATGGCCATACCGAGTCCGCAACGCCTTCTTAAGGATATCTTCATCTCGAATACGCATCTGGTGATAACCCGATCGAATAGTAATCTTTGAAAAGACGTCAACCTTATTCAACTGATCGAAGAGATCATCTATTCTCGGCAAAGGATACTTATTCTTCACTGTCACCTGATTAAGCTCACAGTATTCTATGCACAACCGCATACAACTGTCTTTCTTCTAGACAAAAAAAATTGGTGATCCCCAAGGAGACACAATAGGCTGAACATATCCCTTATCCAACAACTCCATCAACTACTTATTCAGTTCTTCCAATTCTTTCGGCCCCATGCGGTACGATGCCTTGGATATAGGCCTTGTTCCTGACTTCTATTTAATCCCAAAGTCGACATCCCTCTTGCGAGGCAACCCCAGAATCTCATCCGGAAACACGTCGGCGTACTCCTCAACAATAGGAATATCGCACGACGCAAGCATGTGAAATACCATACAATAAGCACCATGTTATGAACCGACTCGGGAATGACACCCTTAGGCAACTTTATACACACTAGGGTTTACATATCACCATTAGTGGCATATAATTGATAAGATAGAGACCCGCATACCAAACCAATATACAATCATCTATTTCATACAAGAATCCAACCCAATATTCACATATGATCCAATATTATAAACAACCTTCAATTATACAAATATACCAATATAACTCTCAAGGTAAATGAAACGCACTAGCACCATGTACAATAGCAAGACAAGTCAATGTAAGTCCACGGGAGAAGACATTTCCCTAAAACGTTAACGATAAGACGTTTCGTATACTCATGACCTAGACAAACATGTCCACGGGATAAGACGTTCCCCGGAACTATGTGCGATATGACGTGTTGCACACACAAGACTCTAATCCTCTCGGTAGGACGAAGATAATGATATGGTCCTAGTTTAAACCTGGCCAAACTTTCATGATAAGACGTTTCCCAATTCGACATGTGGTATGACGTGCCACATCCAAGACTTGATCAACACAAAGGACGTCGAGTACCCCAAATTCGGCAAGACTACGTGAAAGAGGCAAAAAGATATCAATATTCATAGTCAAGAAAGTACGCTACATGCAATGGCAACACCTCGCAAGGATACAATATTTGACGGTCGGGTCGATCAACGCATTGCGTTCACCTCCTAACAACGTCGTCATATCCCCACTAAACAAATGCACAACGACATCACGATTACACCTCATCGCTCCGCAATTTAAGTCTAACGATTATAAAGTGTGACCGGGAAATGAGAGTTCAAAGCACCCAACGAGTAGTGCTCAAATCATTACATAAGGCAAAACCAACTCAAGGAGGGAACATACTCAAAACCGACATCAAACATGTGATAAAGCATAATATAAATGTAACAATGATAAAAATGATAAAATACGTGATTACATAAGCATTAGACCTAGTTTAAGAAGTATAATAAATAAGAAACATGGATCTCATTTCAAAACAACAAGTTTGGAAACTAACTAAAACATGGGTCCACTTCAAACGGTCATAACTAGGGTTGTACACATGAAAATGAATAAATTCCAAATGGAGGTGATAGCTTATCCTCTTATGATTCCAACAGTCGGTCACACGCCCTAAACAGACAAGTATTGAAGGAGATATGACCATTTTACGAAAAAGGGTCGGACCAGACCCGCCCGAGTTGGACCCGACCCGTCCGGGTTAAAAGTGTCCTGCTCGGGTTTAAGGCTCAAACCCGTCCGGGTTCTATTCAAATCTGCAATGGTTCAAGCCAAAATTCACCCAAACTTCAAGTTTATGCCAAACAAGTTCATACCCATTTGTAATTAACAACATAAACCATCATAAATCACAACTTAGCATAACATATGAGCATCATAACATTCCATATGACATTAAAAGCATAATTAAGTTATCATTCAAGACTTAAATACAAGTTTAAGCAACAAGAAGGTAATTCATCATCAACACGACCAATTTTCCCTCAAATTGGGACATACAAGATGTAATTCAACAATTAAATATATTGTAGTCATAGATCTATGATATTATCTACACAAGAACTCATCTTTCACAAGTAAATACTACGACTAACACCTAAAACAGATAAAGATATCGCGTAACCCTTCACAGTTACCTTTTTGCGTCTTCAATTTCCTTCAAGCTATTCTTCTACGAGAAAATAGTCTCTCTCGGGATCCTCTAGGCCTTTCCTACGGAATCCGACATAAAAGATGAATAATTTCATTTTGGAAAAATATGAGAAAATGAAAGTGAGAAAGATTAGATTTTTCTTACCTTAAAAGAAAGTTGTAGATCATATTAACCAAATATGAGATGACACATTTTATATATATATATATATATCTATATATATATATATATATATATAGATTTAGGATCCGGTGGAAACGACCACTCGGTGGAAAAAGTGGAAACGAACTACCAATATAAACAACTTACGTGTAACTGTGATAATAACTAAAGCCAACCTTACACCTTTTTACAACTTCCCATGTGGTCATCGTCATCAAACTAACACCTCCCCCAATTTCAATCTAACATAATCAAATAACATTAATATCCTGTATAATTCATCACATCTCAGCAATTTTATGCAAATTGACAAAAATAATTAAATGCAACAATAATCAAAAGAACTGAAATGAAGAAATAAACCATAAAAGAGAAGAATATTGACGAGCGAAGGCCAAAAACGCAGCAACATCATTGAAGAAAGCGTCAGTCAACTGAGCCAACGCGGCGAACTCGTCCGAGTTAGCGTCGTTCCAGCGCTCGAACACGGCAAATGCGGCAGATACGCGAAGGACGAAGTGAGACCATTCCGGCCAAGAAAGAGCGGCGAGTGAGGCGACGCGCGGCGCGTGAGAGTTGTGTGTGTGGAGGTTGGAGTGGAAGACGGTTGCTCCCGCCTCCTCCTTTGCTGATTATTGTGAGGATGACTACCTTTGTTGGCTCCGATTGGATGGTCGACAACAACTATTCTACAATGTTTTTTTATGCATCTAGACTAATCTTTGATGTACCTAACCACTATTTTAATGTATCGAGCATAGATACACAAAACTAATTATGAGGTACATCAAAATTGGGTTGAGATACATCAAAAATAAACCAGGAAAACTGATTTCAATTGGTTGCCAACGACGACTTAGGAGTGATGATAGTCATAAGTTTATTGTTGTTTGAGAAGGTGATAGTGGTGGTGGTGGTGCGCGGTTTTAGGTGAGTGAGTCGATAATAGCATTAGTGTAAGTATGTCAAGTACGACAATGTTGTGACTGAGTCAATTCCGACTCCCTGACATCGTTGGTGGAGGTTGGCGGTTATGTGTTGCGGCCGTGGGGTCTGGTGGTGACAGAGTGTGAATGTAGGGTGGTGGAGAAAGATTATTTAGCTTGGTTGATGGTGTATTTTGATCGTGGAAAGTGAGGAGGCGTAAGGGGTTGTGGCGGCGTCTGGTTGTGGCGGCGCCTTGTGGTGGCAGTGTCTGGTTATGGCGGTGTCTGGTTGTGGTGGTGTTGGTGGTGGTGGTGGTGAATCAGGATGAGGGAGATAAAGTTATGAATGAAAATGGCAAGGATGGAGGATAGAAAAAGGTAGTTATACGCGTGAGTTTTTGTATAGTTAGTTCGTTTCCACTTTTTGCACCGAGTTGTTGTTTGCACCGGATCTTGACTCTATATATATATATATATATATATATATATATATATGTGTGATTATAAAATTATTACTTAAAATGTTAAGTTTAATTTATTTGACATGAAATTGTATTTAAATTAGTTAAATACATAATTATATTATGAGATAACATGTCACATGTCACATGTCACATGTGTGACAAATGACAAAATCACAAAATGTAAAATGGAGTCTATATTACACATCAAAACCGGTTATATGGGTGGTTGGGTAAGGATTAGGATTTAATATATTGCTAATGATGATTAGACATTATGATTACTAAGCCTATTACCTATAGCCACCCTAGAGTCTTGATTAGGTAAAAAGCATAACCATGCTCACCCCTCCCCATGTGTGCATGGTCGGTCATTTGTGTTCTGACAAGTGAATATTTGTATGGTTTTAAATCCCAATTTAGCTCGGTTTTGTATGTCATTTGTGCTTTGTTAAGCCACTTTATGAGCTAATATCGTCTTTTAGGCGAATTCCTATGTTCTAACCTGTTTTGTAGGGAAAGTGACGTTTCTATGCCCTTTTTCTATATCCCCGAGCATTTGCCTAGAACCCGACGATTTGAAGAAGAAAGCTTGACCAAGTGAAAGACATTTCAAGAAGGTTCACTAATTCGAAAGAGAGAAGAAGTAAAGACAGTTTCGTAGTTGTCGGAAGATCAATCAATTAGGCGGAAGAATTCATCGCTTTACATCAAACCCTATCAACAAACCCGACTCAAGAGGTCAAGGGGGATGATGGATATCAAGTCAAAGAAAAGGAAGATGAAACGACAGTCAAAGGACCTGGAATGCAACTTACCCGATCGGGTAAGTGGTGTACCCGATCGGGTAAGTGTGCTGCTTCGAGCATGATGCTTCAACTTCCTATTTTTGTCTTGTATGTTTAATGCTCGACCCCTTCTCCACGAAACCCTAATGCTATATATAGATGCTCCGGCCCCTCTTCTTAAATCATCCATCCTACAATTCTCTTCTACATTTCTTTACAAAACCTAGATTAGGAGGAGGGGGAACTAGCCTCCCTTCTCTCATTTTCTTCTTCTTTTGTCTTTTGTCTTTAGTTCTTAGTTTATTTTTGTCCATTTCACATCAAAACTTTAGCTTAGATTAATCAGAATTTCATCCTTGTAATCTCCTTTGTGTGGTTCAAGCGTTGTAATTGGTGGATCGTTTATTATGTGCAAGGATTTTCTATTATTGTTGTCATTATCGTCATTGATCGTCATATAGGTATTCCTACTTTATCTTTCGTTTAAATGTCTTTATTGTTTTCCATTTGATTTTTATTCTCTTTACATATTATATTAGATTCATTTAGTATCGTTATAATTGTAATTTCATTTCTTAGATTATCAATTAGCGTCGTTATTATCGCCATATAAAGAGTCAAAATCAAATAAATATGTCTATCCTAGTTTTCATTGTTCATATCATCTTAGATTTAGACATTATCATGAGTGAGTAGTCACCTTTCTAGGGTGTAGGGTAGCCATGTTAGATTGATTAAAAGATGATAATTGGATAAAAGAAATTGTGCCTTTAAAATGTTGTGTCTATGCATGTTTGGATTGTAACGATAGTTAACGATTTCTGGCCGGAAATCATCGTCTAAAATGGAATTCTTTTCCAAGGTAGAGATGCGTGAATTGAATAGACAAAGCATGACATGGTAGATTAACACCTAGTAAATCGCCTAAAAGCCTGCTAGACCATCTGATCTATGATTGTAATGAACACATCATTCTTACGAACTCACAACGAATTATTTGCATGTTCCAAATCCAATTTCATCAATATATCAATCTACATGTGTGAACCTACTTCCCTAGATGCTTTTCATCAATTGCTTTTTTGTTTTCGTTTGTTTTTATTTTGTTTTCATTTATGCTTTATATTAGCTTAGATATCAAAATCCCAAAACCCAGATATTCGTTAGATAAAACCCAAGTGCGAGACATTTCACATCTTATAGGAAACACCATCTCCCTGAGGATCGACCCCTACTTTCCTAATTACATTAATTTGTTATTAGCCTAGTCTGGGTAATTTATCTTTGTATCGGGCTCGCGACAAGCACGATCATGTTCAAATAAGAGGATGTTTTCCTCTTATGAAGTTACTTCATAACATCTCATATAATTCATATACATCTCACTAGAAAATAAGATAAGTAAAGAAACTTAAGAAGTTTCATAGAACTTATTCTAAGAGCTTGAACTCGGATTGTCTCAGCTAGAAATCTCGAGTTTCTTGACTTGGTTCTAAGGGTTCTTGTTTGTTGTTCTAGTATAACAATAAACAAGAGATTAAGGATAGTCTATGTGCAACTTATAGGAGGGTTCCTACTTTTGGAGCTTTTGGAAATTCATCCGACATCATCTAGCTCAAGAACAAGTGCAAGAAGGTGTCTTGTACTCGTGCCCAATACTCGAATACTCGAATAACAATCTGTGAGGAACATTTTCTTCCTCTATTTCAATTTAATTTGTATGCATGTAACTAGATCTTAAAACTAATTAAAGAGTTAATTAGTATGACTTAAGAAATGTCTTAAGTGTAGGTATATGAACCTAACAATTGGTATTAGAGCATAGGGTGGGGCAACATATGATTGTTGTGGTTGAGGGTTTAGGACATTTTGGCTTTTGTATGAGAGATTTGGATGGTTCTTTGTGTTCTCATTATAGAAGTTGGAGTAAGGGGTTCCTTGTCTATAAGATTGAAAAGCATTCACTTGTTCAACGGATCCTCTAAAATCTTGAGAATCATGGTCATATGTTCCACAACACTCACACACTTCTTAAGGAAGACTTGGTGCCATCACCATGATATTCACTTGTTGCATATATTATTGGGAAGATGAGGTTTGAGATTGTTGGACCGGAGCCATGTGCTTATCCATCTTAAGATTCAAGGCCTCCATGTAAGAGCTCAATTGGGCTCCACGATCGGCACTAAGTTGAATGACATAATCGACCTCGTGTATTCCCTCTCTAGTAGCTTTTCGTGGCCTACTAAATTGAGAGTTATGGATCGCCATCTCTTCTATTCTAGCCCAAGTTTGATCATCTTCAACCTCGGTGAATCTCCCATTAGATCCCATGTTCAAGATCCCTCTTGCATCATTATACAACCCATTCCAAAATTGTTGCACCAAGAACCATTCACTTAACCCATGATGGGGGCATGACCTTATTATCTCCTTGAATCGTTCTCATGCCACATAGAGATTTTCTTTATCACGTTGCTTGAAACAGGTAATTTGAGCTCTTAGCATGTTGTTTTTCTCCGATGAATAGAACTTTTGGTAAAATGCTAGAGCCAACTTCTTCCAAGAATCAATCCCTTGAGCAGCCTTGTTGAGACTTTTCAACCATTGCTTTGCCGCTCCGATTAGAGAGAAAGGAAACAAGACACGTCGAATTTGGTCTTGAGTTACTCCCGTTTGAGAGATGGCATCACAATAGTCACAAAAGGTTTCCATGTGAAGGTGAGGATCCTCACTTGGCATTCCTCCAAATTAATTTCTCTCCACAAGTTGGATAAAGGCGGTTTTGGCTATGAAGTTGCCGGTTAAGTTTTATCGTACGGGTGTCATATTTAGAAGAGTGTCTTCCATGGTAATGGAATGAGAGGAAAATTTTGGCGTTCTTGGTTGTGTGATTGGTATGTGGGGAATTGGTTTGGTTGTTTGGTTTCCAAAAGGGTTCAGAAACTCCACAATCAGAACACTACCCTCCAATCTATCTAGCCTAGTATGCTCAATCTCCACCTCGTTTGTTACCCGGTTTCTAGTTACTTTTCTTCACTACCCTAGGATAAAGACGCCTTTGTTGTAGAAATCGAGTTTGACGTAGAGCTCTTATCCAAGGTCTTGAAGATTTTGCGAAACCTCCTAAAGGTCCTTTCGATCTCCGGATCGATAAGGGGTTCTCCGGATCGATAAGGGGTTGATCTTTGAGAGGTGCTTGCCTGGGCATACAAGAAAACTACAAGAAAAGGATGAGAATTGCCTCAAGGAACTAGGCTCCTTAAGACAAAAAGGCAAAAACTAAAGTATACAAGAAAAATCAAATTAAACATACAACACTATCCCCGGCAACGGCGCCATTTTGGTGTAGGTATAGAAGGTGTGTACGTAAGTTCGGATGTCGATCTCAGGGACGGTTGGTTGTTCAAGATGATCTATGAAAAGTCTACTAAAGTAATTGCAAGTCACAAGTAATTTGGGTTTGGATTTTTGTCTAAACTAAGAAACAATATATAAAAACGATTGAAAACAACAATTAAGACGAGTCTAAGGTAAGAAAGTCGAGTATTTATCAAATAATGGAAAGACTAGAGTGAGTAGGTTCATATTGGTAGCATGAGTCAAATAGAAGGATCGCCTAGTCTAGGAATAACGAATTGAGGCTTTCGCTCTTACAATTCCTCCCCACACCGTCTTTAGTTACTATGTCCAATGTGCCAACCTAGCGGTTCTATGAATAACCACGACACTAGATCTTATGCCATTCAAAACAAGAGAGAGATTCATGCAAGTTCACACAAGCATTTCATCAAACATGTTATAAGTAAAGGTTGGAGACAAGACAATTAATCAACAATTATACCCATCAATCTTCAAATTAACTCATACTTAGACCCATAATTCCCCACATGCCCTAGCAAGGTCACTACTCACACATATTTAGATGGGTTTCAACAATAACAAAGGATTGCATAAGAGAATTAACAACAAATAACATTTTCTAATTAACAATGAATAAACAAACAAGATTAAAAGGGAAACTTAATGAAAGACAAGATTAAAGGAAGAAATTTTACCAACTTAAGATAAAGGTGAGAACTTTGATAGAATAACAAAGATTGAGTCGTAAATCTTTGGTTATAACCCAAGTTCAAAGACTAAAAAAAGATTCAAAGACTAAATAACTGAATATTAAACTTAAACCAATGTAATTAAGAGAAGATTAACACTAATATAAATGGCGTTCTCAGATCTAGGGTTTTGTGTCTAAAATATTACAAAGTGGGGGTATATATAGGTTTTCAAAGAGAGGAGACACGGGCTTGAAAAAGGCAAGTGGGCTGGGGAAGTCACGGGCGTGACAGGGGTGTCATGGTTGTGACTTGGCATGTCACGACCGTGAGCTGCATGTCATGGTCATGACTTGTTGAGCAGGAACAAGCTAACATTGTGAGCTTTGTCACGCCCGCGACAGATTGGTCACGCCCGTGACAATCATGTCACACCCGTTACGGCTTTCTTCGTGTTTCTTCGCTTTGTGAAGTCATCTCACGACTGTGAGATGCAAGTCACGCCCATGACATTGTTTCCCCTTCATTGTTTACTCTATTGACTTCATGGCCTTCCTCGGTTTGGCTTGCCTCGACTCAGAAAGGTTTGGCACACCAAGAAGGGCCCTCCAAGTGGTATATTGTCCTCTCGGTCAATCAAAGCTAAGTAGAATCCGCCCCAAGTGACGGTTTACCTGCAAAACCAAGTATAGACAAGAAACGTGCTAGAGGAACGTAAAACATATAAAAATGCTTCTAGGGAGCACCAAAGGCAGGCCAAATAGGGCGAAAAAAGGCGGTAAAATAGAGTGAAATGACAATATATCATAATTCCTCCATTACATCATAGTGGCTACACCTGTCGTACCCGTTCCAGCTAAAATTGTGGTCAAGGAATCAGTAAGACCCAACTGAGATAATGTGGTAACCTAGAGGAATCAGGTAGGGGAAAGCGTAATACCAGTCAACCAAAATAAAAATTTTCCGCTGTTCCGGTGACTCTAACTGCATTCACGGGAAATGTACATACCTTCGTACCGGTGGTGGTGTCGGGTCCGGCGGTCCCGGCAGGCCGTGGCCCCGACTCAGAGCAACATGTGTTTCGCTCCTAGTTCGTTTCCCCCTTCCTTCCATGGTGATTTTTCGAAGTTGGGATGTAAGTGTTGGATTAACACCTTAAAAGTCACCTAAACTTCAAATTAATCAACATAATACAGTTTATAGTTCGATTGTATTTTGAAAAATTGCATTAAACTACCAAGAAATTAAATCTAAACATTGATAAATCAAACCCTAATCTTTGATGTTAAAAAATCTCATTAGACTACAATCTAGCAGCAATTACACCCCACAAATACAATTTCAATAAAGAAAAATTGTCTCCATAATAGCATAAATTCGAAAAAATTGAAAAGGATGACAAACCCTAATTTCGAATTTCCACAGTTTGGGGGAGAAATAGAGGATTGATTTTAGGTAAATCAATTTAGAGCATGAATTTGAAGCACTTACAAATTGATTGAAGCAACAAGTGAGGTATTCTATATGCTTTTGTCTGATTATGAAGGGGAGTCGAGTATAGAGAGGGAGAAGAAATTGAATGAATAAATTAAGAATAGCCGGCTAAATAAGGCTCAATCTCGACACGTCATTCGACTTTCAAGTTGGGTCAATTGACCTGGGTTGAGGTCGATCGACATTTTCTCCTGGTCGATCGACTCAGGCTCAGATTTTGCAATTTGTTCCGCAATGAGTCGCTTTTTAATACTAGTTGTTGCGTTCTCGGTTTTATTTTTAGCAAATAAGCCTTTAATTCTCTCTAATTTCCTGCGGCAATTAGAAAATCATTAGCCCCTCATTCGCACTCACTCATTATTGTAAAATGTATGCAAAAACTAAACTAAAATGTTTAAATTGATGAAAAGCATAAAACATTGCTACAAATCACGTTGCCTACCGATAGAGCGCTGGTTTTTATAGTCCCGCACGCCCTATGTACCTCATTTAAGCGGTATGGGAAATGGATTCTAAGTGTAGAGCCGCAAAAACTCCAACCTGATAGGCTGAACCATAATAATGCTTCACTTGGTGACCATTGGCTTTGAATTTTTCACCCGCGGCATTCTCCATGTCCACCAAGGCTAACTTGGACACATTAGTGACACATAAATGACATGATTTGCCATAGACCAAACAATAAGGTTATGTGCCAATTGGGATCTTAAAGGTAGTTCTGTAAGCCCAAAGTGTGTCATCTAGTGTCAGACTCCAATCCTTTCTGGACATAAAGACAGCTTTAGCAAGAACTCTTTTATTTCATGATTATACACCTCCATATGGCCACTGGTTTAATGATAGTATCCGAAACCTCTACAGTGAGACACACCATATTTTGTTAGAAGTGCGGATGTAACGCCCCGAAAAACAGACAGGTAGCTCGAAATAACTATTTTTATTAATAATAGACAGCATCGGAATTATAGGGTGTCATCGTCGTATTTCCTCCCCGGAAAAATACAAGACTTATACAATAAAATAAATACACTTATAAAATTAAAAACTCTTTACAAACACTATTTAGCTAATTATACATCTTATAAGTCTCGTCTTCTTTATGGATTTTCCCACACTTGACTGCCCTGATACTTGTACCTGAAAAATATATAAAAATAACGAGATCAGCCAACCATAGGCTGAGTATGCCCTGGCTGCCTCCACCGGCCTTATGTCATTTTCATTATTCATTAAGATTCTCCTTATTAATATCACTTCCCCGAGTACCATAAATTACCCGAGTATAATAACTTACCAAGTTACCACCATACAGTATTTCTAGCCATAAACCAGTCAGGTATCCAAAATATTATATCATTTCGTATTTCTTATTTTCATAAGAACACATATTCATATCACATTAGTGTTGGTCTACCATTACCGAACAAGAAAGACATTATGGAGATACACACTCCCTCAGGTCTGAGCCCCACCTCCATGTACACAGGATATGAACCTCGGGTCTAAGACCCACCTCAGCTATTGCCGGATAAGAGAACTGTAGTTCACATGGAGCCGCGCCCCCTTCCGTGTACACAGGTTACAAAATAATGTCATCTCTATCCAATAATCGTATCCCGAATGCTACAATTAGCCAATCGTACATTATAACATATGCATCATCATCCCAGTCATATATTCATAAGACGACGATTAATATAACATGCGATTAGTATAATATTAAGATAACATTCTAACGTCTATAATACTATCCGACATAATCGGTACACTATTATTTTATTTTAAAAGAGTTAATTACTTTTATTATTTCCACGATATGGGATTCCACTGTACCTTAGCATGATGTTATATGATTAGTAGGTAATACGAAGTATATGTAAGTTACAAATGGTTATTTTATTCTTTAGTTCATATCTTTATGAGTATTATCATTTGGCACAATTAATTTTAATAGGGTCTGATCAACTGGTTATTAACATATCAAAGCTTTGTGTTACCCATGCTTTATTTGGTTTATTATCTATTGAGAATCACTAATCTCCTTTTCTTAATAAATCTATTATAGCATTATACATGTCCAATCCTCGTATAGTCGTATGTATATTATTTACTAAATTTGTTTTCGTTATAGATAGTGAAAGTGATGTAGGTTATAGTGGTGTAGTAAGAGTGTCGATCTCAGGGACGGTTGGTGTCTAGAAATTATTGTTATTTGTTGACTAAACTAAATAACAATAATTAAAAGCGAATAAAAATAACAACTTGAATCTAAAACGAGAAAGATTGGATATTTATCAACTAAGAGGGAAAACTAGGGTTTAATAGTTGAAATGTCGTCTAGCCTAGGAAAGTGAATTGAGGCTTTCGTTCTTACAAATCCTTCTCAAACCGACTCTAACTAGCTATCGCGTCACTAGATACGGTTTGCCAAACTAGCGGTTCTACAAAAAACCACGACTTTGGATCTTATGGTATTCGAAACAAGCGAGAGAATCATGCAAACTCAAGTAGGCATTTCATCAGACATGTTATAAGCATAGTATGGAGACAAGGCAATAATCAACTATTAACCCCAACAAGAACACATTAACTCATACTAGAACCCATAATCCCCCACATAACCCTAGCAAGATTACTACTCACTCATATTCAAAGGAAATTCAATATTAACTAAGGATTGCAAAAGGAAATCAACAACAATAAACATTTTCTAATTAACAATAAAAAGATAACAAGAATTGAAATGAAAACTTAATTAAAGGCAAGATTAAGTAAAGGAATTATACCAACTTGGAAAAAGATGAGAACTTTGATATAATAACCAAGATTTTGTCACAAATATTTGAATACAAACCAAATTTCAACAATAAACCAAGTTGCAATTACTAATTAACCCACTAATTAGCCTAATTATGGAAGATTAATAGACGATTAAATACTAATTCTATGGGAGTTTTAGATCTAGGGTTTCGTGCCCTTTAATTACATAAGAGGGACTATTTATAGGTTTACAAATTGGAGGAAAGATGGGCTTCGAAAGGCTTCATGGACAGGCAAAGTCACGGCCGTGAAATGGGTTTCACGGTCGTGAAACCTGTCTCACGACCGTGAAACAAGTCACGGTCGTGAGATTGTGCACCAAATGAGGCAGAAACTTCCCATGATCCAGTCACGACCGTGACTTCACTTTCACGACCGTGAAATGTGTTCCACGGCCGTGAGCTGAAATGCTCGAGAATCCGCCTTTTGGAAAGGCATTTCACGACCGTGAAGCGCCTTTCACCCCCGTGAAATGCTTCTTGCCCCTCTTCCTTTGCTTGACTTTGTTACTTCCTTCCCGGTTTCGCTTGCCTTGACTCGGGAGGGCTTTGGCGCATCGAGTAGGGCCCATCAAGGGTATGTGGGGACCCCAAGGTATGCCGTGGGTCCTCCAAGTGATTCACCTTTTTCTTTGCCGATCAAACTAGGTAGAAATCGCCTCAAATGACGGTGATAAGAGTAAAGTCGCGTCTCCTTAATCAAAGTAAACCTAATTCACTACTAACTAATAGTCAGCGGCAAGCAAGGTATCGAATCCACAGGGAGGCGGTAGTATTCTAATTTGTTAAACTAGGTTTGTCTCTTAAATAACAATTTCTGGGTTTTGAATTTGGTTTCTAAACTAATGGCAAATAATAACAATAACTAAAAGTAAACAATAACAACTAATAATAATAATAACAACTAATAATAAGCAATAACAAACTAATAAGGTTGAAAACAATGAGATTAAAAGTCTTGGGTCACAGGTTCACTAGGATTATTGTTCAGGGATAGGGATAAAATCAACTATTGTAACAACCCGAAAAGTACCCGATTTTTTCTAGTAAAAATATTTACTAACACTTTTCAGTAGAACTTAAGTTTTTAAAATAGGAATTTGTGTTCCGAGTCTTATTTTGAAATTCCGCGTTCGTATTTGGAATTTCTGAGAGATTTCATGAAAAGACCGTTTTTAGTCATCTTTGACTTTTCTTGACTTTTAAGTCGTCTTTGACTTTTTCTTGACTTTTTAAAGTCGTCATTGACTTTTTCTGGACTTTTAAGTCGTCATAAACTTTTCTTGACTTTTAAGTCATTTTTGACTTTTCTCGACTTTTAAGTCGACTTTGACTTTCGTTGACTTTTCCCGACTCGCTTCATAAGTTTGAAGACCGAAATTTTATTTAAAAAAATAATATTTTTGATTTATTTTTATTTAGATTTATTAAGATTTATCATAATTTAATATAATTATTTTGAATTTATTCGGAGTTTAAAGAATAACTTTTACGGTTTTCAACGACGTCATTTAACTATTTCCGGCTCATCGTAAAGCGCGAAACAAATCGAAACTCGACTTTGGCATGAGTCACACGCGCGTGTCATCGCTTTCCACTCACAAATAGATATTTTAATTATTTTGATTAAACTAATCAAAATATCTAGATATTTATTAACTTTATCGATCAGTTAACGAAAATTACGCAACTCGAGCGAAAACAGACCCGACAAGCTCATATCCACACGGCTCAACCTCCCTCTAATAGCCCTTGATATTTTCATTTCTTTTGATACAATAATCATAATATCTAGATATTTGTTGTAATTAACTTTATCGTTAATTATATTTAATCGTTTACCGTAAAATAATTATTAAACGCGAGTCAATTACGTAACAACAATTTCAAAACCCGACATCTTTATTTGTCTATAAACTCACGGCCAACTCCACTCTTCCTTACTCACAAACAACTTTTCATCTTTCAACAAATCAAATAAAGATCAAAATATCACTTTCTTTAATCGTTCTTCGTGTTCTTCGCCGTTCATCATTTGTTCTTCATCGTTCTTGAGCAAAACCTTCATAAAATCTTTATTTCTTAATTAAATCCATCCTAACTTATAATTCTAGGATCTCCTCTTCGCTCTCCATCTTCTAGTACGGTTTATTTTCAATTCCGTCAAGATCGTTTTCAACACTTTAATTATGGAAATTCATATTTTTAGTTCTAATGATGTTTTCTTGTTATTTCTTATAGGGGAAGCTTTTGAAGACGAGTTTAGAGACTCGTATATTTTGGGTGAAGATTAGTAGGAGGGTTTCTTATTATATACTTCTTATTATTATTTTGGTGCTAATTGTTTTGGCTAGCTAAGGTAACAATTCCATTTTACTCGACGAATTAATGTCACATGGCTTTTAGTTTTGTTATTTATGATTTTAGTAGCATAGTTTGTAGTTGTTGGTTCATGTTATGGCTAAATATGATTTTAAGTAGTAACATAGCCTTTAGCTTTTGGTTTCTTTAGTTTGTGGTTCATCTTTAACTTTGGTTCATATTTTTATGGTTTATGGATTTTTAGTAGTAATATGATAAGGAGTTGTTTTTATCATGTTGATGAATTTTGATGATTTTTATTAAGTTATGATTTTTATGTTGTTTTAGTGTTCTTGATGATTTTTATGTTGTATGAAATTTTTAGGTTGTTTTAGTGTTCTTGATGATTTTTTATGTTGTATGGAATTTTTATGTTGTTTTAATGTTCTTGATAAATTTTGATGATTTTTATTAAGTTATGATTTTTATGTTGTTTAGGAAATTTTTAATAAGTTAGTGTTCTTGATGAATTTTAATGAGTATTCATAATAATGATTTTTGTATGATGATGGTTAGATTAGTTGTTAAAAATGGTAGTTTGATAATTAAAGCAAGTGGGAATTAATTTGGGTGGTTTGTGGTGTGAACCGTGGAGGATGGCAAGAACCGGACCAACCAGACCGGTCCAGGCCGGTTCAGACCCGGTCTGGGTTGGTCCATGGTGGGTCCGGGTTTTGGTCTTTGGGTTGTGTCGATGTTTGATTGTTTAATTGTTGTTTTGACGGGTTTTAAATATGTTAAAGCATGCGGGAAATATTAAGAAAGCGGTTTTAGTAAAAGTAGAAAAATCAGCCATTTTAGCCAAAACAGGCCCGTGGGCCCATCCAGGTCCATGTGGGGTCCGGCCCAACTCAGCCCGTGGGTCCCACTTTGGGACTTGTGACGGTTTTTGAGTTATCGTCATTTTTTATCGCGTTTTGTAATAATTAGCAAGCGAGAAATATTAATAAGTAAAATATTTAATTAAAAAGGTTTTTCATTAAATTATTATTTCTCACATGTTAGAAATTATAAGACGAGATCGTAGTTTAATTGGTTATCATTTAAGTCAAGCGGGTTTTTGGGTATAATATGATAATTCACATGTTAGAAGTAGTAATAAAATAACATGTAATGAATATGTTGATTTTATGTCAATGTGATAAAGACTCTGCTTCTAGCCGGTTTGATCCAACGGGTTTGGTCAAACTAAGATCTAGTCAGCCCCGATTTGACTGATGACCCGTCGCGGGACTCGGGTCGGGGATTTGTCTTAAAGTAAAGTTGTATTTAATTATTGAATTAGCCTTAGTAGATATGAGGCGATATGTTATGTGTTTATTACTTATATGCAATTAGTCACATGATAGGATGTTTTTCTGTGACTGTTTTATTATATGGTTGGTGTCGTGTTGACTAAGTACCCATAGAGAATTATGAGTATATGGCGTCTTGACCATTCGAATTCTAAATGAGTAGCTTGGACCATGACATCGATAGGCCCGTACTGTCTTTAACGAGTATATAGTTCATGGTTAATAGCTTTTGTGTCCCGGGCCTGGGGGGCTTATCCCCAAGTCGGGGCATGGCATCCTAAGAGTTCCGCTTTGGGAAGGTAGCCAGCTTAAGTACTAGCCATCTCTGCTTAGGGGGTCGCCTAGTAGAGTTTCTCATAGACGGTTATGTCATGGGACGGGGAATGGAATAGCTGTTGTCGCTAGGTCTGATCAGTCTAGGACTAGGATGTTTTCCTACCTTGTGGTATAGCCTCGAGTTACAGAAGTCTTCTATTGACTGCACTAGGAACTTATGCCTGTTTGTAGAGGTATTGGTCTTTCATGTTTGTATGATTCGATGAGTTCTAGAAGGTGAGATGCAAGCCGGCTAGGATTGATAGAGTTTGGATTAACGGTTGTTAACTGATTCACATGATTACGTGTTGATTAGGGGTTGAGTGTATCACGGCCATGTTTCTGAGAGGAACCTCTGAGCTAGCATACCAGCTTCCCTACCTCGAGTTATAGTTTTTTATCGGTTTCACATGATAGCTTTCACATGCTAGGTTATTTGTTAGTTATCTGTTTCATAACATGAAAAGCATATCATATATGTTAAAGTTTTGTATTTTCCATATACATTGCTTTTATGTTATTCATGTTTTATTAAACTCGACATTTCGTGGCTGGTAGAACTCGGAGTTACTCCCCACTGACTGTGGCTTCCGTGTTTATATTTAATGCGGTTGGCAGGTTTGTGATGCATACATTGGGTACATTGAC
This sequence comes from Heliosperma pusillum, assembly GCA_022085475.1. Lineage (NCBI taxonomy): Eukaryota > Viridiplantae > Streptophyta > Magnoliopsida > Caryophyllales > Caryophyllaceae > Heliosperma > Heliosperma pusillum. Next base: position 33,669 of record JAIUZE010066089.1, read on the forward strand.
GAGCTAGCGAGCGAAGTATTTACCTTGGACCTATATTCGGTTCTTTATGATTGTATATTATTATACACTCTTTTATTTCAGTATTTATACGGGAGATATGTCTCCCGTCTTGTATAATTCTTATGTAAAATATTAGTTTCCTTTTTGTATGAACCTTTTTATTTATGACACCCTTTGTTATGTATTAAATTATTTTTTTTCTTTCCGCAAATTTGAGGGTGTCACAGTTATTGTTTACCTAATTAATGTAAATTAGTATCACACGTTACTCTTAACAATATCACATGTTACGCATAATATTATCATAGTCTGAATATATTGTCATACATTATATAGTTTAGATAATTTAATTGAATCAGTATCACATGTTATTGTAGATAATATCACATGTTAGACTTAACAATATCACAATCTGAACTACATTGTACTTTATTATACTTTTTCGTACTAGAATCTATTGCCTCAACCTCGGTTGTACATGTGTTTCTACTCCACAATGCATACAACCTGCTGATGTTACACTCAAAAGTGACTTGATATAGATAATGACTATGGTGCAAATGTCGTCTTTGTTGTGAACTCTTTTACTTTCTTGATCAAATTAGTCATCACTCATTTATGTTTCCCATTTTTATATTTCTGTATTTTATGTTGTCATGAATATGGTAATTAAACGATGTTTGTCTTCCTTTTTGCAGATTTTTCGCTTGCCGAGATTGCTTAAGACTTTTAAGTGTGCATGCTGAAGAGTGCTATACTACAACATCAATGAGCAAATGAACTTCTCATGTAGGCAAATTGTACATCATCAATGAGCAAATCATCTTTTTTTAGCCAATTTTCTTATAAAAACAAAATCTTTACTATTAGATATCTTTCCGAGTTATTTCATTTTGTACTCTTTTTCAATTTTTGGTTGACACTCTATTACTCCTAGATATTAGTTTATTGTTTTTTCTAGGATTCTTTTACAAAATAATAATAACAACTTTATCAATGAAACTTGTTTTTTTTTTATAGAAAGATGTTACTCTTATAATTTTGATAAAGTAGTACAAATTTTAGACCAAAAATATCGAAGTAACTCAGTAACAATACCATATTTATACCCACAAATTCTCATTTGTGATGGACTGATCCGTCGCAAGCTTGCGACGGGTCAAACCCCCCTTACAAAGAGCAAATGGGGGGCAAGTGGGGTGCAAATGGAGCCCCCACTTGTCTTGCCACTTGCTCTTTGTGAGGGGAATTTGACCCGTCGCAAGCTTGCGACGGGTCGCCCCGTCACGCCTCGTCACAAGCAAGACTTATTTATTTATATCATGATTTGCCATTTTATTATGTTTTATAGCAGTTTTAAATAAACAATATGTAGCTTCATAAATATCACGGGTTATTGAAAACAATATCAGACGTTATAAGAAAGAGTATCACACAATTGGATTAACAGTATCACACTATACGATTAACAATATTACACAATGAAATTAACAATATCATCATTTACCAATAACAATGTCACAATAATATAGTCGACCTTTTTCAGCCTGTTGATAATGAAGTACTAGACTACTAGATACCTTAACAAAGATTATGTTCATATAAGAAGTTCAAGAAACAATATCACAACAATCAAGACACAATATCATTATTGCTCTTAAACAATATCACATAATACTAGCAGCAATACTAGTTTATGCAACATACATTAGACTACTTATACTACCAATTTTACATCAATCCATTCTCAATAGAAAGTTTTCTATCAATATCTTCTTAGTAGTCATTTAAGATCCTCCATATAACTCTACTTCTACACCTAGTACTTGCAACACTCTTGTATCGTCTTTTCTGTGTCTTGAGCTCTTGTCCATTATCAGCATCTTATCTTCCACTCTTGGTACAAGCATGTCTTCTGGGTGGTCACTCATACATTCAGCCTACAACATTATAAAAAAATCACTGAAAATTTCATAAACAAATTATTCCAATATCTGCATACGCGCAACCACATTCAGGTTTATCAATCAACTATACCACTATTTGTTTGTTTTTTCACGCCTTTATATTTGTCTTAGTCCAGTTACTATGCTCTATTTATGATGATTAAATAGCACTGATGTTCAGATTCAATATCACATTATACCAGCAACAATAACACATTATACCAGCAACAATATCACATTATACCAGCAACAATATCACATCGTTTTTTTTCCTCTGAAAGTAAGAAAACGTAAAATATTTTTTGATTATACATTCAGATTTAACAATGAACCATACACTTATTTGTTTAAATCTTTAGCCTATGTTGATTAAGTATCACTAATGTTCACAATCAATTTTACATTATACTAACAACAATATTACAAGTTTTTCCTGTATCATAGTCAACATGTATATCTACATATTCACTAACTAAACAATAACTCTCAATTTCTCAACTATATTGTCAAACAATTTGTTTTCGTAATTTGAAACCCTAGTTTTGAGAATTAAACAAAATAACACCATAGATTTCACAATTAAACAAAAAAGTATCTAATAAACAACTACATAAGACAATTAATGATACATACTTAGTTCTATATGCTTATAAAATCACCAAAATCGCTCAAAATCATCTATAAGTAAGATATTTACAACTTTAAAGAGCAAGAACATGAAATTACCACAAATCCTTCAACAATTAATTTGATATTTTTGTTATAATCCTATTATATTAATCTAATTCAACCTACATACAATAATTTCGAACAAAATCAACATGAATAATCAATTTAATAGTACATAGATTGTACTAAAATCGCATAAATAAATAAAATAAAAAACAAACGCACCTGTATGATTTTGGAGAAACCTTAGTGTGATTATTCATTTGTAGTCAACAAATTACTCTAAAAGTTGAATCCAGTTGAAATCAAAGACTTTTATCAAAATTTGTGAGTGTTTTGTGAGATAATGAAACTGATTTTTAGAGAGAGAGAACAAAAGGGTTTTTTTCCTGAGAATTATGAGTTTTGTGGGTTATAATTAAGACCTACGTGGCTTAATCTTAGCGCTCCATATTTTTCAGATCCAACGGCTGTTATTAGGACTCACGGACTCAAATATTTAGGTGGACTCACCGGATCTTGCCTATATATATATATATATATATATATATATATATATAGAATAAGGATCAAATGAGTCCACCTTAATTTGTTGAGTCCATGAGTTGGATCATCTAAATAGATGGTTGAGATTTGGGGGAAAAAGCAACAAAAAAGATTAAAATAATGAATAGGCTTATTTTCCTCTCTCATTAGACTTCCATAGTCTCACGAACCCATGCATGCAAACCGTCAATCAATCAAAACGTCCCCCACTTTCTTCTCATTTCATCCCACTATTCAAATCTTCTAAAACAATTGAAATTCTTTATCTTCCCTGCAATTCAACCGTCCTTTCTTCTCATTTCATCCCACTTTCTCCTCATTTCATCCCACTATTCAACCGTCCTTGCAAACTCTCCTACCTTTTCGCCCCTTCAATCTCTTTATCTTCCCTGCAAACTCTTCAACCGACCTTGCAAACTCTTCCCTGCATTTTTATCTTCCCCATTCCTCCTTATCTAATTTCCAGGTAATCTCCATTCTTGATACTTTGATACTATAAATCTCCATTCTTTAGTCATCGTTTTAGTAGTATTCATTTCTATTTACTGTGTTAATTCCGTTTTATTGTTCATTTTAACGCCTTGATACTTTGATACTATTATTAACTTTGATACTTTGATATTATTAACTTTGTTTAGTGTTTTGATAGTTTGATGACTTTCGTTGTATTGTTCAACCTTCATATAATAAACTTTGATACTTTGATGGAACATCTTTTAACACTCAAGTGTAACTTATTTACTGTGACAGTATAACTTTTATAACATTGAAGTGTTATAGGCTAATTTCTGGAATTGTAACTTTCATAACATTAACTCTGAAATTTTTGAAGCGCAACCTAGATATTCACGACTTTTATCTATCACAAAGTTACACCTTCAGAACATGAAAGTTACACCTTCAGAACATTAAAGTTACATATTATTTCGACCTTGTAACTTATCATATATATTTATGAAGTTTTTTCTTTTCCATATTGAAGTGTCACTTAAAATTTGTATATAATGTAACTTTTTACATTGACAAAGTGTAACTTTGATCTATCACAAAGTTACACCTTCAAAATATAAAAGTTACACCTTCAGAACATTAAAGTTACACCTTCAGAACATTAGAGTTACACCTTCAGAACATTAAAGTTACATATTATTTCGACCTTGTAACTTATCATATATATTTATGAAGTTTTTTCTATTCCATATTAAAGTGTCACTTAAAATTTGTATATAATGTAACTTTTTACATTGACAAAGTGTAACTTTTATTGTTAAAGTTACAAAGTTACACCTTTAGATCTTTAAAGTCACACTTATCATATCCATGTATTTTTAAGTGAACATCTTAAAGTGTTACTTTTAATGTGTAATGTAACTTTTAATTTCACAGAGTGTAACTTTTATGCCATAATAATATAAAGTCACACATTTTAATCTTTAAAGTCACACTTACAGAACTGCAAAGTTACACTCTCTATGTAATTGTATAAGTAGTACTTTTCAATCACATATTCATGAGTAGTACTTAATATTCATATCTAATTTTTGTTTCAACTTTGATAATTTGAGCGCCTAACTAGTGACACAGCAGATGTACTAACAATTCCTTTATTTTTAACTTCAGATGGCAGTTAATGAAGCCCAACCTGTAATTGGACATGGCAATTTACCTAACCCTACTGTCAGCGTCAAGGGTTGCCCAAACAGGCTGCTTAAGTTATTTCTAAACCTGAAAGATGCCCAGCGAGACGCGGTACAGAGGATACGTTTTGGTGGGATGCTCCATCTTAAACTAAGATATTATCCTCTTTCTCATGTTTTTTCATTTCTGGATGCGTTTAGCGACGGCTCACATGTTTTTAGGGCGTCAGAAATTAAAGATTTTATGGTCACCAAGTACGACGTACATGATTGTTTCATGTTACCATTCGGGCCTAGACCCCTCCAATTAGCCCATTCTGGCCGTCATACGGGTACCCAAGATGTAGAAAGCAAGGTTTTGAAAAAACGATGGCGGGATGCATACGGCGTTAAATCACCGTCGGAGGCTATTCCTCTAGGCAAGGTTTTCAAGCACATTGAGACGAAGGAATTCAAAGACGGAGGTGACCAATTCTGCCGTCTCTTTGTTTTGTTGTGTATGTCCTCATTCCTGACCCCCACATCAAACAATGGTCTTGATATTAAACATTTGAAGGCGGTAGAAGATGTAAGTTCCATCTAGCAGCAGGACTGGTATTCCTATGTGTTAGACTGTATGGTTAGTGTTGCGGCAGATGTTCACTTAGCGCCAGCTCATTTTCTTGGCTGTATTCCCTTTTTAATGATCACGTACTTTCAGCGTTTTGACTTCTGTGGTAAGATATGCCCCCAAGACCTCCCACTTATCCAACATTGGGATGATAAAATTATGGTCGCCAGGATGAAGGATGAGCTGGGGAAAGGTCATTTGGGTCGCCTTACCTTTTCTGAGGTGAAGTATCCTCGTTGCACGCAGAAGCCCTCCGATGGAACATCTTCAAATAGTAAGACGATCTCGACACTTGTGAGCGAGCCGCTACTACAGCTGTCTTCTGCACCTCATACAACATCTGACAAGAAGTTTATTTAAATTGAACTGCCCCCGGGACTTGAAGATGATGAGGAGTTAAAAGCTCGGGCGGTGGATGTAAGTCTTCTTTGTGACTTTCTGGCTCATAGTTACTTTCTGAGAAACCATACATTATAGAATCCAAACTCACACTTTCAAGAATTTAAAGTTACATTTATTGCACTCCAAAGTGTAAGTAACAGATGGCCCAAAGTTACACTGTCAGAGGGGGTAAGTTACACTGCCAGAACCTTAAAGTTACACTATACGAACTTTAAATTTACACTTATAGAACTTGTATATGGTAGTGTGACATTAATTTTGAAGTGTAACTTTTACTTTGTAGTGTGATGTTGATAGTATGGTAATGTAACTTTAAAGTATGTTGAATTTTAACTTTAACCCGATTTACTCTTAACTACTTCGACTTGTTGGTCCCTTCTACATTGTAATATCATGCAACGTAACATCACTTTTCTTTTGGTTAAAAACAGGGTGTACATGAGCTTTATTTGCGGCTGGAAAGGAATGCTATTGTCTTCTACTCATGGTACGCAAATGCAACTTCGAAGATCAAGAGATTAACCACGGCGTCTAGTTCTTCAATTCCCACAGAAGCCAACCAAGAAACTTTCAATGAACAACAACCCAATGTAAACGTTGATCAAGCTCGTATGGATCAGACTGTTGACACCGCTTTGGTTTGTGAAGATTTAGTAGCTGCGTCAACTGAGGACGATTTTGGTGATCCTCCAATCGATGCTGGAACACGTCAGATTATGGGTACTGCCCGTTTTTATAACACAGCAGAATATAATGAAGTTTGTGAAGCAAGGATAGAGGAAGGAGTTGTAGGTGAACCCTCTGCCCGACGACCACGACTTGATGAATTAACTAACACTCAGATTTTGGAATCTTTGTATTCCACTGTGGAAATTGCGGACACCACAAGGAAGGGACGTGAAGCAACGATTGGATCGGTGCTTGTTGATGGGGAGTAGGACCAACGGCTTAAAGATGCCAATGAGGAGGAGGTACATGTTGAGGAGAAGGTCGTTGTTGTAATGGAGGAGGTCGAAGAGGCGGAGGGGCCTGTTACTGTAGTGAACGAGCACGTTGCCGCTGAGGTAGGGGCTGATAAAGGTGTACAAGGAGGGGCGAATGAGGTTGTTGAAGCAGTGGAGAGTGAAATAAAATCACCCGAGTTTGAGTTGACCTTCATGTCGACGTCAGACTTAGAACAAGCCTTTAAGGGGTTCCCAGACGCTGGGTTTGGTACTGTGGAAGAGCAAGGGCCGTGCCAACCACCTATTCAGGGCGTCTACGATCCGCGTAATCCACTTATCCACCATCCATTCTTACTTCATTCAAGTGAGCCACTTTCATGCATGGATGTGGTTCCTGAGAACCTTGGGTGTTCTCTTGACTGTGGGGAACCCAATCCTCAACATGAATTTGTTACACATGATCTGCAACAATATAAGCCGCTCTTAACACTGTCTTCAGTCTGCGAAAAGACGTAATAGACTACGTCTTTAATAAATCATCTGCGTAGAACAAATGGTTAGTCTATTATATACAAATTTTGTTTGACGTAATATCGTTCATTGCTTCAAGCATTTTGTTGTCAGTGAATACATCCATCTGCTTTGCTTACAAAATCATTCCTCTGTAGTGAACAATTGGTGTCATTCAGCGAGCTTAACTTCATACCTCGGGAAGACATCTTGACGCTTCAACCTGGACTGGAAATTATGTGTAGTGTGATTGATTGTTGGTGCTTACTTCTCAATGTGATGACAACTCAGAATACTGCAAAAATTCATACTTCCCGTTGTTTCTTCGGCCTTGGTCACACTGTATGTATCACTTCAATTTTAATGGTGTTATTTTACTATCAAAGTAGTGTACATGAAATTAAAGTTACACATTTTATACCATAGAAGTCACACTTTAACATTCCTATCATAGAACATGTAAAGTTACACTCTGTGAAAGTGGAAGTTACACTTTTTAAAATTACACTTTGTCAAAGTAGAAGTTACAACTCCTAGCGTCACAGTTACACATTTCTATCATAGAAGTGACCCCTAAGTTCAAGTTACAATGTGTCAACAGAGGAGTAACACTTCTCAAACATCAGTGTTACACCTCTCTAACATCAAAGTTACATATTATTTGAACATCAGTGTTACACTTCACAGTATGAAAGTTACACTTATGCTACATCAAAGTAACACTTCTCAAACATCAAAGTTACACCTCTATAACATCAGTGTTACACTTCACAGTATGAAAGTTACACTTCTTGTTGATAATATTTTTACATTTTAACCATCCTTTATAAAATATCATTCTATGTCATTTGCGTTAAAGGAACATTTATTTGAACATTTACACTTCCAAATTAAGGAGTGCTCATAGAACATTAAAATTACACCTCTCTAACATTAAAATTACACCTCTTTAACTAGAAAGTTGCGCTGGAAATCTGGAATGCCCAAAAGAAGGGAATAGCTCTTGACAAGACAAACGAGTTATTTTGTTGTTGGGATATGTGGATGGAATCTTGTCCTACTCCATTTCAACTTGATTCGGATATGGTAAGTGCCTAAAATCATGCGCATGTGTGAGCTCTTATATGCATGTTATGTGTGTAGATGATGTTCCAAATTATGACGTTGACCAACACCATGTGTGATTACAGGTCCTCATCCCTGTTTTATCTGGCAATAATGATCATTACAGTTGTGCCTGCATTAACTTCATTTCCGAGCAAATTGAGTACCTTGACAACCGTAAATACGATGAAGATCTTGAAAAGCTGCCCTATGGAGGGATTGCACGAATCGCGGTAATGTTATAACATATCTAATCACGTTTGTATTTTTACGTTGACATCTAAAAGGATTATCTATTTCAACTAATGTTGTTTAACTACATAAAGGTGAATATATTCGGCAAGTACATGGAGTCAAAAGGTCTGACAAAGGGCGCCAAGGTCGGCGAGTTTAAGCTTCTTAACATTACGTTCAGATGGCAAGGTACATGGTTCACGATGAAGGATTGCGGTGTTTAGCTAATGTTGCACATGTTGTTTTATTGTGGGAAGCCCTTTGAATGCGGCCTGGGCAAAATGGAGGCCATTAACTTGTTTCGCCATGAAATTGCTGCTACACTGGTACTAAGCGACATAAACAGGTGCAGGGAGGATGTTTTACAGAGGGTTTCTGACTTTAAGGAGGTTTTTGACCATGTATTGTTGAGGAAGCTGAATAATGCTGCTAGCAAGAGGAGAAATGATAGTGACATAGGGCTTACTTACACCAAGCACCCCCGTCCCTCTCCTGGCGCTACGCCAGTTGACGATCGAACCCTGAAGCACACCCTGCACCTGATCGGTCTCCTCTTCCTAACCGATTGTCGTCTGTTAAGAGCCGTCTTCGTGGGGGAGGGGATGCTCTTGGGTGCTCGATCGATTGTGCTGTTGGTGTAAATGCCATCCGTGTATCCAAGATTTTACGGAATAACCAATCATTAGTGAAGGTTGTTTTACCGTTGCGAAAGCACGTGGCAGACTATTGCTTCCTGGACGACTACAATTTCATGTCCGAGTAAGCCCCTCTCAACTGTCCTTGTTCCTTATATTTCTTTTTTAAATCAGAAGCTGTTTAAGTTTTCTTATTACCCGGTTTGAACGCAGTGAGGCTTTAGTAGGGTTCAGTCTGCGTGCTGCGATAAACAGGGAGAACACTATGTCCATGCTGCCCAACACTGAAATGTCCCCGCCTGTTATAGAGTGTTGGTCGTTGTTGTTGAATCGGTTGGAGTCTGAAGAAAACAAAGTGCCACGGATGGCGTTCTTCGGCATACGCCATATGGTACGTGTCCGAATATTTATATTTTTTAAATCATTCATCAAATGCGTTTGAACATCCAACTACGACATAGCATTACACTAAACTTACCCTAACGTATCTTTGAAATATCGATAAAATGACGCTATATTCTGGATTGCGTAACTTTTATATATGAATAGTGTAACTTCAAATACCTGATAGATAAATTATCAGACAATTTCCCTTTGTAACTTCATTGATCTGATTGTGTAACTTTATGGACCTGATATAGAGAAAAAAAGTGCTAAACTAACACTTTTCACCACTTTCTTATAGGTACTGTTACAGAAGTTGCTTGATATATCGGAAAACGGCACACAGTCCGATGAAATTCTAGACCGTCTTTTCGAAGTGTGGGACACCTTTACGCATGACTGTGCCAAAACTTTCAACTTGAATGCAGATTTACTCTTCGTGCCAGTGCACATCGCTTACCATTATGCGTGTGTTTGTATAAACTTTAAATCACAGACGATTGATCTACTCGACCACCAGCTTCATCCTGACTGGGATAAAGCGGCGATATGCAACGCTTCTTCTCTCATTGTAAGTTTGATGCCAATAAATCACATAGAGCACTTGGATGTTTTATTATGTTGGTTAGTTAACGTATGCTCTTTCGTATGCATGCTTCCATTATGAGCGACTATTTGGATTCAAGAGGAGGGAGCGACAATTGGATTCAAAAGGATTCACCAGAGGATACCGCATATGCGAATTTGAAAAACATCAGATCAAATTGAAGTGGCAGTCTCCTTCGCCTAACAATACAGAGTCCGGGGTCTTTACCATGATGCATATGCTCATGTACGAGGATGCTCCCTTTGACCACGAGGACATTGGGAAAAAGGTTAACCGACGCTATTTGGTAATAGAATTAGCGGCGACCCTTGTACTAGCAGACATCAATGCCTTGCGAGGAAGCATCTTGGAGAAGGTCACCCCTTTTATTGATGGAAAAGACAAGATTTGGAGAGCGGTGCATACCAGGCAAAAAATGAAGCAGGTGTTGGCAAAAAAGTAAAGCAGTATGGTAGTGGACTTGAAGGTTTTATTGATACTATTTAATTATGAATGTCGTTTCATCGTTTGTCTGTATTGGTGTATGGTAGTGGACAGTTTATGTAACGTAGCTTTTTAGAACGTTTTCGGTGATATGTTATTAAACTTTTGAATTCCACACTCTAGTACCTCTTCACATTTTCTGGTTAAAATTATAGCCGGTTTGAATTTCATACCCAGTGACCCTCTATGTTGGGGTTACAATCATAGTACATTAAAGTTAAAAAATTCAAGTTACAGACATTTTATATCAACACATGTTAATTAGTCATATTAAAGATACACTTTAAAAACATTAAAGTCACACTAAATGTGCATTAAAGTTACACTAAATGTGCATTAAAGTTACACTTCTTGTTGATAATAGTTTTACATTTTAACCATCCTATATAAACTATCATTCTATGTCATTTGCGTTAAAGGAACATTTATTTGAACATTATACACTTCCAAATTAAGGAGTGCTCGTAGAACATTAAAATTACACTTCTCTAACATCAAAGTTACATATTATTTTGACCTGTTAATAACTTCTCATATCCATGTATTTTTAAGTGAACATCTTAAAGTGTCACTTTTAATGTGTATAATGTAATTTTTACATTCACAGAGTGTAAGTTTTATGCTATAATAATATAAAATCACACATTTTAATCTTTAAAGTCATGCTTACAAAACAGCAAAGTGACACTCTCTATGTAATTGTATAAGTAGTACTTAATATTCATATTGTTTGATAAACTCAATGAATATTAAAGCTGAATGAATATAGCGAATTATTCGATAAACTTTGTAATTTTAAAGTTACACTTTATAAACCTTAAAGTCACACTAAATGTGCATTAAAGTTACAGTTCATATTACGTGTTGTATACCGGTAGCCGATAAATTGTGTACTTCACAATTTGAAGCCACAATAGATAACATATATACCACACCCAAAAACTTATATCCTTTAAGCCAGAGTGAAATAAAAGTTACAAGCATGTTTATAGTTACTAAATTCAAGACCAAAAACTTATATCCTTGAAGCAATAACAGCTACGTAACAACTTAGTTTTAAATAAACATACCAAATAAATATTTAGGATTTGTCTACCCCGAGGACTCTTCCTCGTCATTGTCCTCTTCCTCTTCTTCTTCCTCTTCGTCTTCCTCCTCCTCTGGCTCATGTTCGGACGATAACGGGTGCTCTGAAAAAGGGTTGGGGCAGTTCCTCTTGTCGTGGTTTGCCATCTGCTTACAGGTCTTACACATGCGCTTGGGCTTACTTGCCAATGCAATGAACTTTGCTTTGGTGGACAACATTCTCTTACCGCTACCCTTGTTCTTCGAATTTTTAGGAGGGAATATCGTAACCGTCTCACTAGCAGAACAACCAAGTATACTCTCTCACTGCTGATTCTTACTCAACAGTCCGTCTAATGGAGTTAACTTTTCTTTAAATTCCCTAATTAGAGTGGAGAAAATGTCTACATCAGCCTTACTTTTGCCACCAAGGAGACTAACTGTCTGATGAACCTCCGACCACATTATCGACATCGCAATTTGTTTTCCATCAATGATATCAATGTCCTCTATCACTTCACCACCGCAGTCAAATGTAGTCTAGCGCAGTGCATCTTTTGTCCACCTTTTTGCAACGTAATCATCCGGTATTGTCCTCAACCCGTTTAACGAATAAATCCATAAAACATGCCTGCATAGTATGCCCTTTCTTTCAAACATTCTACAGCTACAGCTCGATTTAAACGTTCTTGAATTAACAATTAACACATAAGGCAGTAAATCGCACTTGTAACCTCAAGATAACGAAATGCAGGGATGAATTATCACGTATTGTAACCACCAACAATGTTAATAATACACCGTCATTTATTACTCAATGTGCAACTTCGTTTAGCAGATGTGTAACTTCAAATACCACAATGTGTAACTTTATTGTACAACTATTGTAACTTTTGATAGCCCAACATGTATTTAAATATTTAGTTAGTATTTACCTGGGATGTATTTAACCTCAAAGTTTTGCCCCCAAATTAAATCTTTTACTGATGTCACTTCTAGGTCTGGAGTCTCAGCAACGCCCCCAGCTTTACACGTACCGATTGAGTATTTAGCCTCTTCCTGGAATTCTTCAAACACTTTATGGGTGTACACTTTTGCCCCAAACTTCTCTAAAGCCAGATGGGTCTCCGTCTTCAGGGACGAATGCTTGTTATCGCTGTCAAGTTTTTTCTGGGTGTGTCGTTGTTGGTCCATAGCGCTCTCAAACCGCATCCAAAACTCAACTAACGTACCAGATTTATGTTCACACCTCTTAAAAAAACTATTTTTCGCTCTCTAACCTTTGCGTTGTCCTCATAACAGACGCCATATTAATCTCTCTACAGTGCGCCATTACCCACTGGCCCCTTATAGCGTATGTGTCTGCAAACCACGAATTGTCAACCAGTCCATGCTCTGTTATTATTTCTTCCCACCTATCATCAAAAGGTGTTGCTTCAAGCTCTTCGTCCCATATAATATCATTCGGTTTTTTTAGAAAGTCAGGGTAATCTGTTCTGGTCACCCCAAACTTACTGGGAACCTTATTCATTATATGCCACATACAAAAACCGGTGCCTAGCTATCTTGAACACAAGAGGGACAGCTTTTATAATCCCCGGATCTTGATCGGTAATGATATACTGGGGTTCCTTACCCCCCATGGCAATCAAAAACCTGCTAAAAACCCAACTGAAGGAGTCAAAGTCCTTCTTTGCGATCAACACCCCCGCAAATGTAACCGATCGTTTGTGGTGATCCACACCAGTGAATGGTGTGAACACCATAGAATATTTGTTTGTCGAGTATGTAGGGTCAAAGGACACCGCATCGCCAAAGGCAGAGTAGTTTCTTCGAGCGGTCCCGTCAGCCCAAATAGCCCTTCTCAGGCTACCATCATCGTCAATATCATAGTCAAAGAAGAACCCTTGCCTATTTTCAGCCATCTCCTTAAAATGATCTACAAACAATTGCCCGTCTCGTTCATGAATGAAACATTTCACATCCCTGTGAAAGTTCTTAAAATCATTTAAGGTTGCCCCGATGTTCTCAAACCCATTGACGTGTTCCTTGCACATTTTGTATGTCCTTGTTGCTCCTATTTTCAATTGAAAATCAAACCAAACAATGTCAACCATTTGTTTAGCATATCAGTTTCATGGTCAAGGGAAAATTAATTGTTCGTGGATGCAATAGATTACCTACCCTTGAGTTATAAACGATTATCCTTTTGTGATAATGTGACAACCCTCGCGAAAGCATAAAGGTAAACAAGTAACTAGCAGCGGAAATTAGAGAATTTTTAAAACTTTTTAAGGTAAGATTCGCAAAGATCATCAAAAGCTAAAATCCAACATAAACAACTAAGTAGTAGTGTCGAAAGGGGTCGACAGATTACTACAAGGGAGACAACGGTCCCAAAAATATACAATAAGTCTAAAGATAAGAGAGTCTAAGCGGTAATAGGTAATCATCGTAAACGACGCTCGCTAGCTCACACAAGTCTCAACCCCATGTAGCACCGACCTGTACCTGTACATTCATGAAACATGAACGCCACAGTTAGTGGAGAGTAACTCCGGATTCTCCCAGCCATATCACATCAAAACGTACATAAGTAAACACATAGTCATGTAAACATATATGTCATGCCAAAAATGAGAATACATTGAGATAATAGCAATAATCGAGTAAGGGAAACCATCATCAACATCATCATCATCAATACAAGACTCGGGGGAAGACTCCCCTTGGCAACCATATAGAACACTAAGGGCTTGCATCTCACCATTAGCGACTTATGTTTGAGAAGTTTTGATACTCGACAAACAAACCAATCATAGGTATCCAAGTCAATCAAACATACAATCGTTCATACGATCAAATATAAGCATACACACTCTCACGGTAAATGACACGCACTAGCATCGTGTACAAGTAGAAAGACAAGTCAATGAAAGTCCACGGGATAAACGTTTCTCTGCACCCATACACGATAAACGTTTCGTATATGGAAGACTCTAATCCTCCCGGTAGGACGACAATAATAATGCGGTCCTAGTCTAAACCTGGCCAGACTCTCGAGACAAGACGTGTACTCGATTCAACATGTGGCTAGACGTGCACACATCCAAGACTCGGTCAAACACAGAAGCCGAGTACCCCAAATCCGGCAGTACGGCCAACGGCAGAGGCGGACAAAGAGATCTATAGTCAAAAGTCAAGCTAGTACGCTACATGCAATGACACCACCTCGCAAGGATACAACATTTGACGGCCGGGTCGATCAACGCATTGCGTTTGCCTCCCAACAACGTCGTCATATCCCTACTAACATGCATACAAGCATCAAGGATACACCCCATCGCTCCGACATTCCAGTCTAACGAGGATAAGGTGTAGCCGGAAAATGAGAGTTCAAAGTACTCAACAAGTAGTGCTCAAAAGAAAACATAATGTAGAACCGATTCAAGAGGGGACACATCTAAAAAAACGTCACCAACATGAGAATAGGGAATTATATAAATTTAACTATGATAAAAATGAATCAATACATGATAAATAAGCATTATAACAAGTGTAGGAAGTATAATGAATAAGAAACATAAATCCCCTCTCCAAAACAACGTGTTTGGAAACAAACTAAAACAAGGGTCCACTTCAAACGGTCATAACTAGAGTTCTAGACATACAAATGCAAAAATTCTAAATGGAAGTGATAACTTATCCTCTTACGGTTCCAACGGGATGTCACAAGCCCAAGACAAGCAAGTAACGAAGGAGCTATGATCATTTTACGAAAAGGGGTCAGTGCAGGAAAACTGCAGTTGACTTTGGGAAAGTGGCAGCGAGTAACGCTGCCAGCGTCGGACGACGCTGCCAGCGTCCAGGGAACGCTGCCAGCGTCCAGGGAACGCTGCCAGCGTTCATTCTCGGGCACGAAATACACGAATTTCACAATTTTCACAAAGGCATAACACAAATATCATCTATCATCACAAATCATCAATTCTCATATCAATTATCAACTAACAACAACCAACATTCAATCTAATTACTTCCCAATTAATTTCAACAACATTTGATAGCATCAAATCCACATTAAATGTTCATCCATTATCACCAATCATTGCATAATCATCATTTAAAGCAAAACCCACACACATTTAATGCTCAATACAAGTTCCAACATACTTAATGAGCATAATTAGCCACTAGAACACTACTTAGCATAAGATTAGTAAAAGAAGACATAAATGGTGGAATTCACACACATGAAAGGCAACAAGTAGGATTGTCATGGAATTCATAGCAAAGGTTACATCTTTCTCTATTAAAACCACAAATAAAGCATAAAAACGTAAATTGATATCGAGTAACCCTTCACCGTTACCTTTTTGCGTCTTCAATAATCCTCTTGTTCTTCCTCTACTAGAAAATAGTCTTGGTCCGGATCTTGGAGGTCTCCTCCTACAAATTTGATACAAAAGATGAACATTTTCATCTTGGGAAAAAGATGAGAAAACGAAAATGAGAAAGACTAGACTTTTCTTACCTTACTAGAAAGAGGAGAAGAAAAGAGAGAGAATAGGCTAAGAATTAGTTAATTTGGATGAGAAATGAGGGAGTTATGGTAGGATGTAAGTGGGAAAGGTTGAATGTTCAACAATGGTGATGGAGGCTAGGGTTTAGAGTGTTTGAGGGAGGTGGAAGAAGGTGAATAGTGCTGAAAACTTGAGTGGAAAAATGGGTTGGGTAAGGGTTAGGTTGGGTGAGTGGTGATTGAGAAAATGGCCCAACACATGGACTAGAGTGTAGCCCACCCGAAATTTCGTATGGAGTCCGAATACGGACTCGGATTCGCTAAATTAGACACAGAAGACTAAGTTCTATTCTTAATCTAAAATCAAGCTACTTAGTATTAATATATCACTATTAAATTATAACGGCTAAAATTACGGGTGTTACAGATAATCTGTAATGTTGCGCGACAACTTTTGGAACTCTCTATCCTTAACAAAGATAAGCTCGTGATTGTGACCCTCGATAAATCGATCAACCACTAATTCACCGTTCTTCATAAACAACCTAATCCTCGCCCTACACCCCACTCTCGTGACTTTGGTTTTCCTCTTCAAGTACTGTCGTTCCACTTCGTCCATCCCTTCATCTTCCCCACTTGATTTTGCTTTTTGAGCGAACCCCTCTCGGTTGCAAACCAAAAGTTTAGACTTGATTGATCCGTCGCGCCACTTCTTCGTCGTGTACTTCCGCACATCAAACCCACATGCAATGGCATATATCTTATAAAAAGTTACCGCTTCCTCAATCTCTCTAAACTCCTGGCAGACGAATGGTGTAAACTCTTACTCAACTTCCCTACAAAACGTAGCCTCATTGCTCCCCCTCACTACTTTACCATCACCTGAAATAAAAGTTTACAAAAAAGATTTTAAAAGTTACACTTTTATAACAAAAGTTACACTATTACACGTCACTGTTATTACAATAAGTTACACAATTCCAATGTCAGAGATACACATACTTTGAAAGTTACAATTACAACTAATAGAAGTTACATTATTAACTCTTCAAAGTTACAATCACAATTCCATAATTTTAATTAAATCATCAAAGCTACAGATTTTATTATATCAAAGCAAAGTTAAACAGTTAATAGTTCAAAATGACTCTGTTAGTAGTTCCAATATTGCACTGTCAGCAATTACACAATCCCAATGGCAAAGTTACACATAATTTGAAAGTTATATTTATAACCAATAAAAGTTACATCTTTAACTCTTGAAAGTTACACTGTTAGGAGTTACATCATTTTAACAACAGAGTTATTACAGGTCATTTTAAGTTTCACATTTAGTTAATAAAGTTACAGAATTAAAACTTCAAAGTTACAGATTATATCAAAGTTACACTTACAACAATAAAATGTCAGCAATAAAGCTACATATTATATCAAAGGTACATTGACTACAATTAAAAGTTAAACGGTTAAAAGCTCAAAGTTAATCAGTTACACAATCCCAATGGCAAAGTTACACATAATTTGAAAGTTACATTTATAACCAATAAAAGTTACATTTTCAACTCTTGAAAGTTACACTGTCAGGAGTTACATCATTGTAACAACAGAGTTACATGTTATTTTAAGTTTCACATTTATTTAATAACGTTACAGAATTAAAACTTCATAGTTACAGATTATATCAAAGTTACACTTACAACAATAGAATGTCAGCAATGAAGCTACAGATTATATCAAAGGTACATTTACTACAATCAAAAGTTAAACGGTTAATAGTTCAAAGTTAATCAGTTACACAATCCCAAAGGCAAAGTTACACATAATTTGAAAGTTACATTTATAACCAATAAAAGTTACATTTTCAACTCTTGAAAGTTACACTGTTACAGAGTTGAAAGTTACATCATTTTAACAACAGAGTAACATGTTATTTTAAGTTTCACATTTATTTAATAAAGTTACAGAATTAAAACTTCAAAGTTACAGAATTAAAACTACAAAGTTAAACTTACAACAATAAAATGTCAGCAATGAAAACAACCTAGGTTAATCATGAAACAGAAGTGTGACCATGTTCTAACTAACTTCTAAGTTGCAAGTTTGCACTTTCAACATACAAACATAATTGAAAGTTACCCTGCCATAATTATAAAGTTACACTTCTAGAAGTGTAAAGTTACCCTACCATATAATATTTCTTCATGCATAAACACCACTTTACAAACATTTAAAAGTCTAAATTTTACAAAACAACTAACGTCAAGGTTTCTCCATAAAATAAAAATTAATCTGTGACGGTACTGTTCAGGAAGTGTAACTCTATTGCATTTAAAATATAACTTTATGAACATTCTAGGTTCACTAGTTACACCTCCATACACATGCTATAATTATCTAAAAAAGCACATTACAATTGAACTGGTTCTATAATGATGAATTCAAGCTATATAGACGACTAGAGACACGCAATACACTCAATATCAAAAAATACTTTGCCCTAACATATTAAAAAATTCAAAATTAAACTGTGAAACCACAACAAGGAATGAGAGACTGACTTTCATAAAAGTAAATCGAAATTCTTACCATGAATGACTTTCATAACATCCATTACAAATACCGGTATTAATTAATCAACGTGATATCTTCGACCTGTGAAAGATTGGTGTGTGAAGAAGTGAATTTATTTGAATGGCTTAAATATAGAGAGAATTTGATTTCTAGGGAGATTTCTAGAGAGATATAGAGAGCAATATGAAAAAAGAAGAGCGTTTGATTTAGCAGACAAGTGAAAGAGAGGTGTGTGAAGAAAGCAATATGAAAAAATGCTTTGTACGTTGGGTATTGTCTTTAGCCGATAGAAAACTAGTACCCTAATCAGCTTTGGGAAGAACAATTCCACTACATGCAACCTCTCACCTAATATAACCATTTTCCTTTTTTTTTCCCTCACCCTAAAGACCCTACTTTCTGCTTTAATCTCATCCATCCATCCACTAGATCTAATGGCTAATATAAGGACTTAAGGACTCAAAACATATAAGGAACTCATTTGAACCTTCATATATATATATATATATATATATATATATATATATATATATATATATATATATATATATATATAGGCAAGTTATAATGAGTCCACCTTCAAAATTGAGTCCATGAGTCCTCATCTTGGCCTTTGGATGAAAGAGATGGAGGGACAAGATTAGAACAAGATGGAGGGCTAAGATTAAAAGAAAAATGAATGGACAAGATTAGAACAAAATGAAGGGAAAAGATTAGAACAAAATGAGTGAGTTTTAATGACTTTCACCTACATTACGAGTGTAACTTTAATCATTATTTTTTTAACATCAAGCTAAAATGTGATTTTAAGTATATAAATTTTTATTTATATAACTTTAAGACAAGTTTATGTGATTTTAGGCTTTTATGAGTATAACTTTAGTAATTACGAGTATAACTTCAACCTTTTTTGTGTAACTTTAAATCAAAATGTGATTTCGACTATATAAATTTGAATTTATGTAACTTTAAGACAAGTTTATGTGATTTTTGCTTTATTATGAGGCTAACTTTAGACATTAAGAGTGAAACTTCAACCATTATTTATGTAACTTCAAACTAAAATGTGATTTCGACTATCTAATTTGAATTTATGTAACTTTAAGACAAGTTTATGTGATTTTTGCTTTATTATGAGGCTAACTTTAGACATTAAGAGTGAAACTTCAACCATTATTTATGTAACTTCAAACTAAAATGTGATTTCGACTATCTAATTTAAATTTATGTAACTTTAAGACACGTTTATGTGATTTTTGCTTTATTATGAGGCTAACTTTAGACATTAAGAGTGAAACTTCAACCATTATTTATGTAACTTCAAACTAAAATGTGATTTCGACTATCTAATTTGAATTTATGTAGCTTTAAGATAAGTTTATACGATTTTGGCCTTTTTATGAGGCTAACTTTAGTCATTAAGAGTGAAACTTCATTTATTATTTGTGTAACTTCAAACTAAAATGTGATTTCGACTATATAATTTGAATTTATATAACTTTAAGACAAGTTTATGTGATTTGTAATTTTTTATGAGGCTAACTTTAGCCATTAAGAGTGTAACTTCAACCATTATTTGTGTAACTTCAAACTAAGATATGATTTTGACTATATAATTTTGAATTTATGTTATTTTAAGACAAGTTTATACAATTTTAGCATTTTTTTGAGTATAACTTTAACCTTTATTAGTGAAAATTCAATTATTATTTGTGTAACTTTAGTTATTTATAGTGTAACTTTATATTAAAATGTGATTTAATATATTAATTTGAGTTTTTTATGACATATTTAGGTGACTTTAGTGTTTTCTAGTATGACTTTAATCTGTGTAATTTCATTCCTTACTGGTGTAACTTTAGTCTTTATCTAAGTAACTATTATTAGAAAACTCACTCGTAATGGCGTAACTTTAGTGCATACTAGAGTAACTTCAGTCTTTATCTATGTAACTTTTATTAGAGAACTCTTAAATGGCGTAACTTTAACCCATATTTGTATAACTTTAGTACCCAAGGGTGTAACTTTAAGAATAGAATAAAAAAAGATAAATAAAAAATAGAAAAACAAGATCTAAAATATAAAAATCAACCAAAAAAAAAAGAGAATAAATAAATATAAAACAAATAGGTTACACAAAAAAAAGGTTAAAGTAAAAAACGAATCTAACATAAAACATAGAAAAACATAAGAAATATTTTTTAAAAAAATAAGATCTACAAAAATAGTGAATCTCGAAAATAAAAACAAAATATATCTAAAAAACAAAATATAAAATATAAAAATGAGATCTAAAATGAAAATAAAAAACATAAAAAATCTAAAAATTGAAAAACGAGATCTGAAATGGTGGTAGATGATTCTGTTTTACCCATTTTTTTCAGATCTAAAATGGTTGTGATTTTTTTGTCCTCCACCAACAACCAACAAAATATAAGAAAAAAACACAAGATCTTAAAAAAATAAAAAAAACATACACTAAGAAGAAAAATTTTAAAAAATAAATACGAGAACTATAGAGGCATTGCAAATCTGAAAAGAAAAAAAAAAGAGAAGAAAGAGGAGGCGGCAGGGGCGGAAGGAGGCGGCAGGAGAAGAGGGAGAGGAGGAGAAGGAGAAGGAGAAGGAGGAAGGCGGCGGAAGGAGGAGAGCAGAGAGGAGGAAGGCAGAGAGGAGAGGGATGGAGGTGTTCGGTGGAGGGAGGCTGACGACGAAGGGAGTAGGAGTAGGAGCAGTGGCGGTCCGCCGGGAAGGGGTGAAGGAGGTGGCTGGTGATGGTGGCGCACGGAAGGAGAAAGGCATGGAGGAGGAGGAGGAGGTGGTGGTGGTGGGAAGAGGTGTCCGATGGTGGTGTCCGGTGAGGGTTTTTGTTTCTTTTTTTTTTTTTGGTTTTTTAGAGGAATGTCGAGAGAGAAGGGAGGTAGAAAGAGAAAGGGATGATGTGATAATGAGAAAAAAAGTGAGGAAAGAGTATTTATATTAGGGTTTGAGGGATTGGATTGGGTGTGTCTCTTAATCTAAGCCATTCATTTTGTTCTAATCCTAACCCTTCATCCTCTTAATCCAAGAGCTTGTATGAGGACTCAAGGACTCAAAGTTAAGGGGGAGACTCATTTGAACCCACTTCTATATATATATATATATATATATATATATATAATTAGGATCACATGAGTCCATCCTATTTTTTTGAGTCCATGAGTCCCAATCTCAACCATTAGATCAATAGAGATCAATGGCTGAGATCATGCACGGAATACTAAGGGTATTTTCGTTATTTCACAGCTTATTATATATACCTTCATAGTCAGTCATTCTTTCATTCTAAATTTTCTAATTCAATCACTTTCTCTCTCTACTCTCTCTCTTCCGCCTTTATCCCCTTCTTCACCTGTGTTCTTAGTTCCTGACCTAATCATCCATCACCAACAATTGTTTTCTTTTCAATGAAGTTATACAATTTGATTTTATTCATCTATTCTAGCACTTCTAATGTCAGGTATCATCATTATTTTTTTATTTTTGTTCTAATTGATGGATTTTTAATTTTCGTTTCTTTCGTTTTAAAATCTGAATTTGTTATCATCTTTTTTTAGTTTTAGTTGATGTTTTGTTGTCATTGCTTTTTTGTTCTACTTGACATGTTATTATCATCGTTTTTCGTTTTAATGAATGTTTTTTGCTTCTCGTTTTAATTGATGTATTTTATCATCTTTTGCATATATGATTTGATCCTCGCTATTATAATTTTCGTTTTATCTATTTTTTCGCGTTATTATGCATCTTAAATTCCTTTAATTGATGTATTTTTATCACCTCGTGTAATGTTTATTCTCTATTATGTTATTTCTCTTCGTATATTCACCATATTTAGCATGATTCCCTCTATCTGTGTTTAAATCAAGTTTTCATTCTAGTATTACTGATTTACACTTTCTGTATGGCTTCTCTTTGTTGTTCTTTTTCCTAATATTCTTTAACTAATTAATTTAACTTGGTATCACTACCATCCATAAAAATATCACATGACATTATTAATTAGTATCACGGACTAAAATCTACTATAATACATGATTGTTTAGCTAATTAATGTAAATTAGTATCACATGTTATTCACAATAATATAATAACATAGACTAAAATATGTTGCAATACATGATTGTTTAGCTAATTTATGGAAATTAGTATCACATGTTATACTTAACAGTATCACTTGTTATCTTTAATGTACATTTTTCAAGCTAGAATATATTGCCTCAACCTTTGCCGTAGATAACATTTCTTATGCTTGTGTTGAATCTGTTTCTACTCCATAGTGCATAAACGTTGCTGATGCGCATGCTGAATATCACCTTTCTTTGAGGGTGACCCTTGAAGGTTCCGAGGAGTGGTTAATTAAGTAATGTTATCACTCAAGAGGTAGGCACGACAATGACCAAAGAGACTAACTTAAAAACAAATGATTCATTATGATAAAGCACGAAACCCGAAAAGGTTATGCAATAACTGTAAACAAATGGCACATCAAGATAAGCGCAATTGTCTCAACCCATCAGCTGTGCGTGATACATCATACTATCATACCACTCGGTGGATAATTAATAAGAAGTTAGTCATTTTTCTTACTTACATCATCCATCCATGCTTCTTAATTTTGTGATCCTTTTGTATATTTCCAGTCTTAAACTTGTTACTGAGATGATATTTTTGTTCTTTTTTTTGCAAATTTTTTCGCTTGCAGATGTTGATTAAGAGCTTTTGTGCATGCTGAGCAAGTCTATATTACATCATCAATATAGCAAATCATCCTTTTTAGTCATTTCTCTTATAGATACTAATTCTTTATTCTTAGATATCATTCGAAGTGGCAAGAATGTTGTATTATTTCTCCATTTTTGGTTAAGAATAACATAAAACCTCATAATCAATAAAGATTGTTTTTTTTTATCAAGATTTGTCATTTGTATTGGAGTGTAAACTACTAAGGCTTGTAAGATTAAGGGATGCTTGAGTAGGCTTACTAAAACGGAGAACCATTACAGACAGAAATGGAGGCTGTTATAGAGAGGGTGACTTGTATTGATTGAAACTCAAAAATATGACTTAGAGAACCTCCCCTACAGCATAGCACAAGAGAAAAGGACTCAAAGACTAGTTCTGAGAGAGGTTTAGAGTATTACAGCAATGCACAAACACCCTAGACTTAGACTCAACAGCAAGCAAGTTAATCACAGCAATGCACAGATTTAACTTGACTCACAAAGCAAGGCACTAATCAGACACCTTGAAGATGTATCAGGCTTGACTCAAACTACAGCACTTAGCACAAGTTTGAAAGATTTGAGAGATTTCTCAAGGCTAATTCATTCATAAAGTCTGCCTTAAAACAACACACAAAGACCTTCTTATATAGGGAGGTTGATACACTTGTGAACCTTTGGATGTAAAGTCCATCCAAGGGCCAAATTTGGACTTGAACTACTACAATAGACACTAATTAAGGACCTCACAAGAGGACGAGTTTAACAACTAGAAAGTACAGATACAAAGACATAAAACAGACTGATGCAAAAGTAATAAAGCAGTTTTTGGATTTTTACTGAAATGGAAAACTCTTGTTCTTGTTGTCTTGCTGCTTTGCTCTGGGTGTTTTGCTGCTCCTTGGGACTCTCTACTCTTATTAGAACTTAGATAACCTGCCTTGGATAAGGACAAGTTGACTTAGACAAAAGGAAACCACATCTGGACTTGTACTTTCTCTGCTATGATGCTCATTGGACTCTAGCTTGGGCTGCTTGTAACTTGAGTTTTTGCTAGACTTCTAATGTGTCTTTCCTGGACAAACTTGTTTATTAGTGAGTTGGTTTGATGGTAGGCCATAGTGGGGGTGGTTGGGATGCTCTGGTGTACCCCTTGGTGCTGGGTTTGATAACTGGTCTGCTGAGCTCTGACTGGCATTGTTCCTGGCTTGTGTGAGGAATGTGGACTGAAATGGACCTTGGCATGGCTTGGTAAGCCCTGGACTATCTTCCTCAATGTCTTGGATTGGTTTGGCTTGAGTTTGGCTTGCCATGGCCTGTTGTTTGGACCTTGTGACTCGAGCTTCCATCTGAGGGGGTCTTGGGGTCAGGCTTGTCTGGCTTGTGGCTTGATCATCAAGGCCCCTTGGGTGAGCTCCTGCTGCAGCCTCCCCAGGTTGAAAAGGGCTTGACCTCAAGCCTGTGTCTTCCTCTCCCTCAGAGTCTTCATAGAAGGGACTAAGGTCTCCAACATTGAATGTCCCATGAACTGCATATTCTCTTGGTAGATCAATACTGTAGGCATTAGGACCTATCTTCTCTATGACTTGAAAAGGACCATCTGCTCTTGGCTCTAGCTTATTCTTTCTTTTGGAAGGGAACCTTTCTTTCCTTAGGTTGATCCACACTAAGTCTCCTGGTGCAAAGTCTTTCTTGACCTTAGGAGCCTTGGCATTCTTCTTGTATAGATCATTGGTTCTCTCAATTTGTTTTCTGACTGATTCATGGAGTTTTAGCATTTGCTCCACCCTCTTCTTGGGATCATAGTGGATCTCTGACCTTCACACATTAGACAAATTCAAAGGCATTAAGGGGTTAGTACCATAGACCACTTCAAAGGGAGAGTGGCCTGTGGCTGCTGATGGAGCTCTATTGAAAGAGAACTCTGCTTGAGCCAGCTTTAAATCCCATTCTTTGAGAGATTTGCTGACTATACACCTCAAGATCCTTCCCAAGGTCTTGTTGGTCACCTCAGTTTGTCCATCTGTTTGAGGATGATGGGAGGTGCTAAACAACAACCTGGTATTAAGCAGCTTCCACAATGTTCTCCAGAAATGACTCATAAACTTTGTGTCTCTGTCAGATACAATAGTTCTTGGAACTCCATGTAACCTTACCACCTCATCAAGATATAGCTCTGCCACACTCACAGCATCCTCCGCTTTCTTACAGGCAATGAAATGTGTCATCTTGCTGAACCTATCCACAACTACCATGATAGAATCTTTCCCTCTTGCTGTTCTAGGCAATGCTACTATGAAATCCATACTTACATCTTCCCAAGGCCTACATGGGACTGGTAGGGGAGTGTAAGGTCCTGCCTGAAATGAACTCTTGGCCTTTTGACAAACTCCACATCTCCTGAGCACTATTTGGACCTCTCCCATCAACTTAGGCCAGTAGTACTGATCCTGCAGTATATCCACAGTCTTCTAAACCCCAAAGTGTCCTCCAAGGCCACTCCCATGCACTTACTTGATCAATAGACTCCTATAAGACCCTCTGGGAACATACAGCTTGTTTCCTTTGAACAGGAATCCATTTTGTAGAGTGTAGGGTGAATCAATGGTCCTTGTTCCCTCTTTCTGTGCTAACCAATCTTCCGCAAAGTCTGGATCTTCCTGATACATATCCTTCATGAACTCAAATCCAAGAACCCTTTGCTCCATGGTTGATAGCAGAGTGTATCTTCTAGACAATGCATCAGCTACCACATTTTGTTTTCCTTCTTTGTACTTGCTAGAAAAGGTGAATGACTGGAGGAACTCCACCCATTTAGCATGCATGTGACTGAGCTTATGCTGACCTCCTATGTATTTCAATGCCTCATGATCAGAGTGTAGGACAAAAGGCTTGGGCTTCAGGTAATGACTCCAATGCCTTAGAGCCCTGACAAGAGCATAGAACTCTTCATCATATGTAGAATAGTTCAGCTTGGCACCACTTAGTTTTTCACTAAAATAGGCTACAGGTTTCTTCTCTTGGATGAGGACAACTCCAATTCCCACTCCACTTGCATCACATTCAACCTCAAATAGGCAATTAAAGTCTGGTAACCTGAGGATAGGTGCACTGCACAAGAGTTTCTTTATGTATTTGAAAGCCTGCAAAGCATTCTCAGTCCAAGTGAATTCTCCTTTCTTCATACATTCAGTGAGGGGTGCTGCAATGGTGCTGAAGTTCTTAATGAATCTTCTGTAGAAAGATGCTAAGCCATGAAACCCTCTTACTTCTGTGATGTTCCTAGGAACAGGCCAAGACTGAACAACAATGATCTTGTCTTGATCCACTGAAATGCCTCTACCAGACACCACATATCCTAGAAACTTGACTTCCTCAGTCATAAAGGTGCATTTCTCAAGCTTCCCAAAGAGTTTACTCTCCTTAAGTATCTCAAACACAGGCTCAAGGTGCCTCAAATGATCATCCTTGCTCTTGCTGTAGATGAGAATATCATCAAAGTATACTACCACAAATCTCCCTAGGCAAGGCCTAAGCACCTCTGTCATTAACCTCATGAAGGTACTTGAGGCATTTGACAGGCCAAAGGGCATGACAAGCCACTCATAGAGGCCATGCTTTGTTTTGAAGGCTTTCTTCCACTCATCTCCTTCTCTGATCCTCAATTGATGGTAGCCTTGCCTCAAATCAATCTTAGAAAAGAACCTTGATCCACTCAGCTCATCCCACATGTCATCAAGCCTAGGTATAGGGAACTTGTACTTGACTGTGATGTTATTGATAGCCCTGCTATCTATGCACATCCTCCAAGTTCCATCTTTCTTAGGGACCAATAATGCAGGCACAACACATGGACTTAACGACTTCTTTACAAACCCTTTACTCATCAATTCCCCAACCTGTTTCTGCAGTTCTTGTGTAGCCTTAGGATCACATCTATATGCTGGTCTATTAGGTAGTACAGACCCTAGCACAAGGTCTATCTGATGTTCAATTCCTCTCAAAGGGGGTAAGCCATCAGGAAGTTCCTCTGGGAACACTTCCTTGAATTGATCAATGAGGGGTTTAACTTCTGCAGGGATTACCTTAGATTCCCCTTCTTGAACCTCCTTTGATAGGAGCATCAATACAGGTTGTTCCTCACTACAGTCTTTGACCATTGTTGATTCAGATAGAAACAAGACTCCACTAAAGTCTTCAGCCATACTGGGACTCCCATAACTCTTCTGATGGGGTGGCAAAGGGGCTAATGTCACCTTCTTGCTCCCATGTTTGAAAGAATAGGTGTTGCTTCTTCCTTGGTGTATGGAGCTTTTATCAAACTCCCATGGCCTTTCTAATAATAAGTGATAGGCATCCATTGGAACCACATCACACATCACTTCATCTTTGTACACACTTCCAATGGAGAATGGGACCATACATTGCTTGTCCACCTTAACCTCTGCTCCCTTACTCAGCCATCTCAACTTATAGGGGTAAGGGTGTTCCTAAGTACTTAGCTTCAGCTTGTCAACCATAGTGACTGAGGCCACATTGGTACAGCTACCTCCATCTATAATAAGGTTACAAACCCTCCCTTGTATAGTACATCTACTCCTGAAAATGAGGGACATTTGATCCTCTTCCAAGGGTATCTGTTGTGAATGCATTACCCTCCATAGAACCAAGCTGTGGCATGTATCAGGGAGTGCCACTATTGCCTCCTGACTAGGCTCTTCTTCCTCACTTACCACTTCTTCAACCTCAGGCTCATCCCTCTCATACTCAACTAGACCTTCTTTTTCCCAAGTCTCAACCTCCATTATAGTTAATGTCTTCTTAGAGGGGCAATCCTTCCTGAAATGTCCAAAACCCTGACATTGGAAACATCTGATTCTGTTCTCAGTTAATGAAGTGCTTGGCTTCTGACCCATGATGCCCTTTCCTTTGTCTAAGGTAGGTGGGGGTGCTGTCTTAGGGGTATCAATGGTCCTCAACCCACTGTAAGGCCTGGTTTGAAAAGGCCTAACAAGTTTTGGTGTAACAGACTTAGTTTTTCCTATCTTTTCAATTCTCAAAGATAAGTTAACAACATCATCAAATGACCACAAAGGTTGCATCCTAACCTTGTTAGCAATGCTCTTATTGTGACAACCCTCGCGAATGCGGAAATATAAAACATACAAGCATGTGAATAATATAGCGGAAAATACGGTATTTTAAAAACCTTTATACATGCAAGATAGAAAAATACGAGGAGTGTCAAAATATTACAAACTAAATAAAAATACCACAAGAGACGTAGTCTCTCAAAGTGTTAACAAAAGACAAAGTAATTAGCAACTAGCTAAACAACGTCTAGAGGTGTTTCATCCAGGGACAACGCCCGCTAGCTCACACCCGAACCCAAAATAGCATAAGCAAAAAGCCATCCATGCAAGCAACCTGTTCATTCATGAAAAACATGAACGCCACAATCAGTGGGGAGTAACTCCGGGTTCTCCCAGCCATATCATATTAAACGTACATAAAAGGAAATACAAAAGTAAAATCATGCATATGTAGATATACATGTGAGTTACAATAAGAATAGATAGGCAATCCAATATATAATGATAAGATCATATGGAAATCAAATCCGTATCCATCATGTTGTTCAAAGACTCGGGGAAGACACTCTTAGGCAACCGAATACGCTCACTAGGGCTTGCAT
>JAIUZE010066090.1:0-93222 GCA_022085475.1 Heliosperma pusillum
TGAAAACGATTTTGTCGATTTGAAAGAACCGTACGTGAAGATGGGAGCGAAGAGGCTATCCTAAAATCTAATTTAGTATGACGGATTTAATTAAGAAATAATGGTTTTATGAAGGTTTTGCTCAAGAACGACGAAGAACGGATGAAGAACGACGAAGAACGTTCAAGAACGATGAAGAACGATTTATTTGATCTTCAGTTGATTTGTTGTAAAATGAAAAGTTGTTTGTGAGTAAAGTGGGGTGAGGAGTGTCGTGTAATATAGAGCAAACTAGTGAGTTGGGTTTTGAAATTGTGGTTATGGAATTGACCCGGTATAATAATTATATTACCGTCATTAATTAGATATTAAGTTAATTGAATTAAATATCAAGATATTATGTTATTATAATGAAAAGAAATAAAATATCAAGGCTAAGAGAGGAAGAAAAACCGTGTGGTATGGGTGATATCGGGTCAGTTTTGTAAACGATTTGCGTAATTTTCGTTAACTGATCGATAAAGTAAATAAATATCTAGATATTATTAGTAGTTTAATCAAAAGAATTAAAATATCTAATGTGAGTGGAAAACGATGACCTGGGCGCGTGACTCATGCCAAAGTCGAGTTTCGGTTTCGTTTCGCGCTTTACGATGAGTCGGGAATAATTAAATGATGTTCGGTTAAAACCGTAAACGTTATTCTTTAAATTCCGAATAAATTCAAAACAATTTTATTAAATTATGATAAATCTTAATAAATCTAAATAAAAATAAATCAAAAATAAAATTTTTTTAAATAAAATTTCGGTCTTCATACTTATGAGACGAGTCGGGAAAAGTCAACGGAAGTCAAAGTTGACTGAAAAGTCGAGAAAAGTCGAAGATGACTTAAAAGTCAAGAAAAGTTTAGGACGACTTAAAAGTCAAGAAAAAGTCAATGACGACTTTAAAAAGTCAGGGAAAAGTCAAAGACGACTTAAAAGTCAAGAAAAGTCAAAGATGACTAAAACGGTCTTTTCATGAAATCTCTCAGAAATTCCAAATACGAACGCGGAATTTCAAAATAAGACTCGGAACAAAAATTCCTATTTTAAAAACTTAAGTTCTACTGAAAAGTGTTAGTAAATATTTTTACTAGAAAAATCGGGTATATTTCGGGTTGTTACAATTAACGTAAATCAATAACGGTTGGCTGACTAGAGTTTGACGTTATTGTCGTTTGACGGCGGTGATCAACTGATCCCTTTCGGCCACACCTAAAGGATGAAATCCAAATAGTAACTAATTATTTGTATACGATACAGTTAATTAGTACATTACATATATTCGATATGTACGAGAGTTAATTGTTTGAAATTGAGTTAAGAACTCAAATTCGATTAAGCTTATTTTTCAATTATGCGATAATTGACTATAAATTTATATCTTATTTTAATACGATTAAATAAGATTTAACTTAGTAATTAATCGTTAAATTACTAAATTAGTTGAGGTTTTGAGATAGAGGTAATTAGTTAATTATATTGACAAGGAGTTGTAAAATAACTTAACTAAGCATTGTGGGACCCATTATATATTGATATAATGGTAAAATATTACTTAAAATGTTAAGTACATATTATTTATTTAATTGAGTCATATAATTGTTATATGATCAAATTAACACTTAATAATACAAGATAATTAACCATATGATCAATAAGTATTTGTGAGACAAATATCAAAAATCAAAATGGACCAACTAGTCCATGGTGGCCGGTTATATTGTAGTTCAATGGTGATGATGTTGTTCTTTCTTTTCTTGTTTATATAACTCTTTAGTTACAAATTGAAAGTGACATAACAAGTAGAATATAATCATCACTTATACTACAACACTTCACCCTAATGCATGTGACTAAAATAAGCAAAATGAGAGCCTTGTAGAGCTCACCATGACCGGCCATATTGCCTATAAAAGGGCAATATGGTTGATCATTTTATTCATTCAATTCATGCTTATTTTCTTACTTCTCTCAAAAACTCTTCTTCTATCTAAAAACTCTCAAATACTAATATTTACTAAGTATTAATAGTGTAGTAATATAGTCATAATATTAGTAGTATTATATCTATCTTATTATCTAGTTAATAATAAGGGTAGATTATTTGGG
This sequence comes from Heliosperma pusillum, assembly GCA_022085475.1. Lineage (NCBI taxonomy): Eukaryota > Viridiplantae > Streptophyta > Magnoliopsida > Caryophyllales > Caryophyllaceae > Heliosperma > Heliosperma pusillum. Next base: position 2,135 of record JAIUZE010066090.1, read on the forward strand.
TTAATCTTGGTGCAACTTAGAGGAGATCTTCTACTTTGGAGATTACTTGTGTTTATCCATATTTGTAGCTCAAGAACAACAAGAAGGAGTTCTTGTTGTGCCCTTATATTTTCCATATCAATGTGAGGAAATTTCTTCCTTTATATAAATGTCTTTATATTTGCATGCATGTTACATAGATCATTATAAACTAAATTAAAAAGTAATTTAGTAAATAATTAGAGGAGTCTAATTAAGTCTATGGACTTTCAATGTGGTATCAGAGCTAGCTTGTAGCATGCATGTTCATTTTGGACATTTTTATTAAAGTTATAAGATAACTAATAAATCAAAGATTTTGAGTTAAAATACGATTCTGACGAAACTTTTGGTGCATGTATACCTACTGACCTCAAAATGTTTGTGGTCAAATTTCGTGATTTTAGGGATTAATTTGCTATTTATTTTGATTTTCGGCGTTTAAACCGAGTTAACATGCATTTTATGAGTTAAAAGTTAACTAAAAATAGTTGCATGTTGATTCTGGCCATTTAATTTTAAGATGATCTCACATACATTTCTTAAATATTGTATGTAAAATTTCGTGACTTTTACTTATGTATTGCATGTTCATTGATTTTTATACGATAAAAGTCGATAATATGAGATTATAATGTTGATAAAATTGAAACGTCCATTTCTGGTCTTGAAATTTTTTTGTACATTTTACACTCTGATGTTGATACTATGGGTGAATTTGCATAATTTGTTTCACTGTTATACTATATCTAATGTTTTTATTTGATAAAACCTTTAAATACGAAGCTATTTGTTCATAAAATTAATTTAAATTTTTTTTGAGCAAATGTTTTTTATTTTTATAGTTCTTGGAATTGTTCCAGAATGTAAAAAAATTTTGGTTTCAAATTTTATGATGTTTATATTTTATTTTTGTTTTATTTCATAATTGTTATGATTAAACCGTAATATTTAGCAAATGAAATCAAATCGATCTAATTAATGACCAACAAAATTAATAGTGACTAATTTTGAGTTCTAAATCAGTTTAATTAATTATTTTGAATTTAAATGAGATTTAAAAGTTGATAGTGATTTTTAATGGTTAAAAATCAATAAATCCCGAAAAAATCGAGCTACAATGAGCATGAATGAACTTAGAACGATTTTGGCATGAATTTTGCAGCAATTTATTTTATTTATGGTTGAATGAATGAATGTCATTTATTTAATAATTTATGAAAAGTTTGTACCTAGTATGGCCTAGTTATTTTTAAATCTTTATTACCCGTAATGTAAGGGAATAACGGTTTGGTTGTAATTTTATTGCGATCTCGTATCGCCGGTTTGTATAATTTTAATAATTTCATTTCATAGAATAAATGTATAATAGGAATTTGTATATTTGTATATTTGTAATTATTTTTATGAAGACCGGTGACTCCCTCAAGACGGTGCCATTTTGGAAGGTGTTCCAAGTGAAGAGGCAAGGGACCAAGGAGTTGGTTTCCGAATTTGTAACTATCTAGTTAATTTTGATTAGCTAGGTGGCCATACTAGGATTTTATTGTTGCTTGGTTGCTTGCTTTATTCCGCTCATGCCAAAATCGTCACACATGCATTTAATTTACCGTTATTGTCAATTCAACGTTATTCACAATTCACCGACTTAGTTCACTTATAGGGAATTAATAACTAAATTGACAAGATCTCTCACATATTTAAAAATTGAGATTAGCCTTACCAATTAATAACACCTATGAATCCCGTGTTCATTAGGGCTACCACGCTCGTGGGTCCCTTTTTACCTCGGGTAAGTAGGGTGATACGATCACAAGCTAAAATTGGATTGGACTCAACGAGATAAGCGTTATCTTGGGACTAGGAGATGGATTTAGTTGAAATCCGTCAACCAAGAGTTCTAAAAGGTAGAATTAGTCAAGTAATGACTTACCGTTTCTAGATAAAGGTAGCATGTGATGACTATTTTTATTTAAAAAATGGGTCTGGGAATCATTTATATAATTTAGTGAGAGGTCATTATATGAATGCTAAACTTGTTAAAATGTTTTTCAAGTAAATTAACAATGAATGTTTATATATTTCTTTTTGTTGTAGTTGATAGTTCATAGACCCTAATTAGACTCCTCTAATTAGTTACTAAATTACTTATTAATTTAGTGTTTAATAATGATCTATGTAACATGCATGCAAATTAAAATGCATAATAAAAGGTAAGAAGAAATTTCCTTACATTGGGAAATTTCGGTTTTATGGGCACAACAAGAAACACCTTTCTTGTTGTTCTTGTGCTAGAATGAAAAAGATGATCCTCCTTGTAATCTTCAAATTAGAAGACCTCCTTTGAGATGCACCCAAGAGAAAACCCAAACTAATCACTTAGTTTTTGACTAGAAAACACAAGTGAAAAGATGAACTAATATTAGATTTTATTACTACTCTAGTAATAGGAAATATTAGTATTTGAGAGGTTTTAGAGAGATGAGGATTTTAGTGAGATAAGCATTCAAAACAAGAATGAACAAGCAAAACAAAATGAACAACAAAGTTGTCCTTATAAGGACACTATGGTCCGGCTATAGCAAGCCTATGTGGCCTCTTATTTTGCTTAAAATAATCCCATGCAATTACTTTGAGTGTAGTAGTGAATAAGATCATGATCATGTGTCATAAACATGACATGATCACATGTTGTAGTATGATACAAGAAACAACAACCATCATGTTATACACTACATGATTTCGGCTCTTACTAGTGTCATGTGGTCCATTTTGATTTTTGATATTTGTCCCACAAATACTTATAATCACATGATTAATTATCTTGTATAATTAAGGATTAATTTGATCATATAACAATTTTATGACTCAAATTAATAAATAATATACACTTAACTTTTAAGTGATATTTTATCATTATATCAATATATAATGGGTCCCACAATGCCTAGTTAGTTTATTTTACAACTCCTTGTAAATATAATTAACTAATCACCTCTACCTCAAAGTATATGCATAACCTCAACTAATTTAATGAATTAACTATTAATCATTAAATTAAATCTTATTTAATCGTATTAAAATAAGACGTAAAATTTATTCAGTCAATTATCGTATAATTGACTAATAAACTTATCCGGAATGAGTTCGTAACTCAATTTCCAATAATTAACTCTCGTAACTAAACATATATCAAATATATATGTAAAGTACTAATTAATATGTATCGTATACAAATAATTAGATTTCTGTTTGGGTCTCATCCTATAGGTGTGACCGAAAGGGGTCAGTTGATTACCGCCGTCATACGACAATAACGTCTAACTCTAGTCAGCTGACCGTTATCGATTTACGTTAATCAACTGACGTGGAGTATCAAAATACTAGTCATCCCACTAATATTCCAAAATGAGATTTATAATATAAATGCACTATTGTGGAGGACACTTGCTCCAACAATCTCCCACTTGTCCGATACAAGTTGTGCATATAGTCACACTATTGCGGAGGACTCCTACTCCCACAATATCTCCCACTTGTCTCGACAAGTTGTGTGCTACCAATTCTCTTGTCACTTTAGCGTCACATCCTCCCACTCATCGCAAGGTGTCTTTCAGGTCGCACTTGCGATTGGAAAAATAAATTGAGTGGTTTTCTCGATCTGGAGAGTAACTGTCTGACCGGAAAATCTACCATAGATCTCTTCCGAGCGTGGCCACGCATTTCCAGTCACTACTCCTCGAGTGGCCCGAAGATGTTAATACCCAACGTGGGTGGACAATTCCTGTTGACCCAACTTACACTGTATAATGCAAATCACCATGACCCAGTAGATGCCCATCGGCCTCCTTTCACGGCACGACCTAGGACAAAAACCAAAGTCAATCGGAAAATACACCGACTCAGGTAAATGGTCGCCAGTCTAAAGAATCGACTCATAGGAATATAATAGAAATCCCCGCCACGACCAGGCTTCAACAATTTTGATAAGGGACTCTATCATGGTCACTGTCCGACAGAGTGTCTCTACAGTCTGTCTATGTAAACGATCAGTCATCTCCATGACTCCATGGTGCTGAACCAACCATCGATCGACTTACAATCTAGTCATTTTGAGACGTCACCTCATTGAGTGACTAGGGACAAAATACTAAGTTCATCATGTTCACTTGAATTGGGTTCAACCTTTCTTTCAACCAATTCGGATAAACAAGGTATTAGAATTTAGTCAAACTAAATAAAGGAGTTTAGAATGAAACTCTAACAATGAATTCGATTATCTAATATTTGGAAAAATTGATACGCTATCAATAATTTCATATCTCATAATCTCTAGCAATTCAGGTACATATTTCAATCTCCATTGAAATGACATGACTATCATGTTCAGCCTGCAAAAGGCATGGCTAATGGATTAGCAATACTTGCATCTTTCCATCGTTCTGATTGCTATTTCTCTTTGTCTACGTAATCTCATATTACATAAAACTTTCTGAGTACGTGTCTAGGTTTGAATCTAGACTTAGGACTCTTGGCCTAAAGGTAGCTCCCACTGTTTTACCAGTATAATGGGATAGGATATACAGCTATATGAACTACTTCTAGTCCCTCCAATACTGTCGAATCCAAGCTACTTTCATATGCATCATCATATGACGCAATGTACTCCATTTCCGTTGTAAATCCGTAATGATAAACTGCCTGGAACATTTCCAGCGGATACATGACATTTATATTTTAAAATGTCACTCCTACTTGGAACCTTTCCAATAGTATTTTCTGTTTGGAACTCTTCCAACAGATAAATCTTCTATAAAACACAGCCAACTCGTGATTTCAAATCACTTTGATCAGTTTGGAAACTGAAGTCTGTGTAACACTTACACGCAACTTATTTTAAACTCCAAACACATGGAACATATCTTTTAGTCCTTCGCAAGTACTAAGGATGTTCTTTATGGCTATCAAGTGACTCTCACTTGGATTTGATTGCAAATGATTCGTCATACTCAAAGCATGCGAAATGTCGGATTGAGTATACATCACAGCGTATATAATTGATCCCGCAGCGGAAGCAAAAGGAATCAATTATGATGTGTTCAACTTCCTTGAACTAGTCAAAGATCTTATCAATATAAGAATTTTGACTCAATGCTAATATCCTTTTAGATTTATCTCCATAAATCCAGATATCTAAAAGATGTATTCTACTTCTCCAAAATCTTCCATCATCTAAAATGATCAATATGTCTCCACATATAAGACTGATGCACACCACATTACTCCCACTAAACTTCATGTATAAACATAATTCCTCGAGATATCGAGAAATATTTTGCAACATGATTGACACACTAATTCCAACTCTTTTGTGCTTACTTAAGACATACTCTTAAGCTTGCAAATTAACTTAGGATAATTAGGATCTACGAACCCACAGGTGAATATAAAATATACTACCTCTTCTAGAATCGTATTCAAGAAGGTGGTTGTTGAGATCCAGTTGGTATCATACTATTATGATATGCTGTAATGGCTAAGTATATTCGAATGGATCAAAGAATTAAGGTTGGTGCAAAACTCTTTGCCTACCAAGTTATCTTTGAAAACATTTTAATGTTCATCCATGCAAATTTTGATCTTTAAAAATTAATTTACATTTGAAGAGGTCGTACTTCTTCAAGTAAAATGTTACCAGGTCACATACCTGACCATCATGCATGGAGTCCATTACGAATCGTATGACTCTAAGCCATATCAAGAAGTTGGGATTAAAAACAGTCTTTTATAAGTCGCATTTTAGAATTCAGCACTATAAAGGAGCGATATTCCACCTGACCTCCTAGGATCCGAAGAAACAACTACTGAACAAGCAATGAGGAAAACTTTTTCCGGACCTTATGCTCAGTTTGTGGCTCTTGAAACATTTTCTCCCACTCTGTCTTATCAAGAAATAATCGTATTTTTATTGAAAGACAGTATTACGAGTCACAAACGCTTTGTTCTCGTTGTTAACGTAGGCTTATTGAGCATTTGTTTCATACGGATAACTTATAAATTAGGTACGCTACCTACCCATATCGTATATGGAATGAAATCAGACTGTTTTAAATGTGTTTTAATATGGTGGGAAAAGAAATAGCAGACAAAAATATTAAGATCCCAAGGTAAGTCAAATGGCTCATTTTGACTTGATAAAGACAAAACTATATCGTATAAGGTTCTGTTTCTCTATTCAACAACACCTTATCTAATACTGTGTGTTAGAGAAATTAACTTGTGAAACCATTTCACAATACTTTTGGTGAAAATCAAAGTCAATACTTAGATATTTATGGTTACGATTTAGTCGTAAGTCCTTGATCTAATGCTCTAGTGGTTAACTACTTCTCATTGAAGCTCTTTGAACTTTTCAAAGATTTCTCTTAGCACCTCATTAAGTAGAATCACACATAATATCTACTTAAATCGTCGGTAAATCAAGTGAAGTAATCATTACCATCTCTGGTTATGTTTGTTATTGGACCACACGTATTCTTGTGTAATGGGGCCAATAATTTACTAGTTCGATTTCCTTTTCAACAAAAGGGCACGAATCATCTTGCCTTGAATACAAGATTCGCACACACCATAAGATTCAAAATCAGATGGGTTAGGGATAGTTGTTAATACTAGCCTCTTAATGTGCTACACAATCCAAAATTAAGATTTAGACATAGGTCACCAATTTTGAGCCTTTTTCAATCTATATGACAAGTAATTACTAGTTTAGGTTAAGAATATAATTACCTTTGATTGGTATGGGATTACCATTGACCAAGTATAGGCATAAAAAGATACAACGTTTGTTCTATTCACATAAGTGAAACACTTGTGTCGTACACAAAAGTGGATACTATATTCTTTATTTAGAGGTTATGTACATAATAACGTTTATTAAAGTATACCTCTAAATCCAAAACTAGATTGATCACATTATAACTTTTATATGTCTCTATAGAAATAAAACTACAATAGTTATATTTCCCTTGTAGGTCGACATTTAATTATGGTTAGTCGTCGCACGAATCGTTATTATATGCATTGAATACATTGATGAAAACCATAATAGGTATCTAATACCCAAAAAATTGCATTTAGCAAAATAAATGTCGATCATATAGATATTATGGGTGAAAAATTACACCCTATTTCTAACTCTTTAGAAAACTTTGGGAAGATTCTTTTCTTGTGTCTTACACTGTAAAATAGAATCATCAAAAGTTGGGTTCGACACCTTGCTTGGGTTTTGACTTTACTATCCAAAATAGTCTTGCCTTTTTCCCTTGCCTTGTGTCAAAGTCGAGCCAACCTACTCTTGAACCTCGTCTTAACAATTAAGAATATAAACATCATTCTTAGTGCTCCCACTCACTTTCATGAATCTCTATTTAGATATGTATATTAGAATTATTGTGAAGACTATTCTTCATTTCATTCATAGTTTTACCTTCAAAAGGATAAACCTTTCATGAAGTGATTACGGTATTTGGTTGTTCACGATTTCAAATAAATCGATTATGTGACACCCTCGAATTAGCGGAAAGATAAACAAGTAATTTAAATAAATAAAAGATGAGAATACGTTTTTAATAGGTTCACTTTAGTGAAAATCGGTAAATTTTAAAACCGGAACCTACCATTAAATATATTCATCATAAGAAAGGTGTCTTAAAGAAAAAGGTTCATAACAAAAAGGAAATAATATTATACATAAGAAGTATCTAAAATGGGAGACATATCTCCCTAATAAATACGGAAATAAAAGAGTGTATTAAATAATACAATCCTAAGAACCGAATATAGGTCCAAGGTAATCCTTCACTCGCTAGCTCGTCAATGTACCCAAGTATGCATCACAAACCTGCCAACCGCATTAAATGTAAACACGGAAGCCACAGTCAGTGGGAGTAACTCCGAGTTCTCCCAGCCACGAAATGTCGAGTTTAATAAAACATGAATAACATAAAAGAGATGTATATGGAAAATACAAAGCCTTAACATATACGATATGCTTTTCATGTTATGAAACAAATAACTAACATATAACCTAGCATATGAAGGCTAAGCTACTCATGCAAGCTATCATGTGAATCAGTTAACAACCGGTAATCCAAACTCTATCAACCGTAGCCGGCTTGCATCTCACCTTCTACGATTCATAGAATCATCAAACAGGAAAGACCAATACGTCTAGAAACAGGCATAAGTTCTTAGCACAGTCAATAGTCGACTTCTGTAACTCGAGTCTATACCACAAGGTAGGATAAACATCCTAGTCCTAGACTGCGCAGACCTAGCGACAACAGCTAACCCATTCCCTGTCTCATGACCAAAAGTACATGAGAATCTCTACTAGGAGACCCCCTAAGCAAAGTTGGCTAGTACTTAAGCTGGCTCCATTCCCAAAGTGGAAGCAATTAGGCAGCCATGCCCCGGCTTGGTATCAAAATCCCAGGCCAGTGACACAAAAGCTATCAAGCTGTGAACTATATACCCGTTAAAGATAGTAAGGTCTATCAATGTCATGGTCCAAGGTACTCATTTAGAATTAGAATGGTCAACACGCCATATAATCATAATTCTCTATGAGTACTTAGTCAACACGACATATATCATACAATTAAACAGTCCCGGGAAAAACTTCCTATCATGTGACTAATTGCATATAAATCACATTCAAATATCATATCGCCTCATATCTACTAAGGCTCATTCATTCATTCATTAAATAAAACTTTACCTGAAGACAAATCCCCGACCCGAGTCCCGCGACAGGTCATCAGTCAAAACGGGGCTGACTAGATCATAGTTTGACCAAACCCATTTGGTCAAACCGGCTAGAAACAGAGTCTTAGCCATTTAGGCTTGAACATAAGAACATCATATTCATTTCATGCTATTTTATTCTAATTTCTAACATGTGAATTATTAATTCTTACGAAACCCGCTTGACTTAAAGGATATCAAATTAAACTACAATCTCATGCTATAATTTCTAACATGTGAGAAATAATAATATTATGAAAACCGTTTAATTAAATAATTTACTTATTAAAATTTCCCACTTGCTAAATATTACAAAACATGATATAATAATAACAATAAACTCAAAAACCGTCACAAGCCCAAAGGAGGGCTCACGGGTCAGCCGGGCCTGGACTGGGCCGAGACTGAACCGGGTCTGGACCGGGCCCACGGCCTGGTTTGGGCCTGTTTTGGTCCACCATTTCTAAAATCGTTTCTTAATATTTCCCGCATGCTTAACATATTTAAAACCCGCCAAAACAACAACAAAACAATCAAGTATCGACACAAGCCCAAAGGGCCAATTAATGGGCCAACCATGACCGGACAGCCGGGCCTGGACCGGGCCTGAACCGGGCCTGAACCGGGCCTGTTTCTCGGCCACCATACACGGCCACCATCAACAACAACCCCAAATTTATTTCTAACATGTTTTAATTAACAACCATCCATTTTAACAATCAATTCAACCATCATTCATACTAAAATTATGATTATGAACAAATCATCCAACATGTCAAAAACACTAAATATGTTAAAAACTCATGAAACTTAATAATAATAACAACCTAGCATGTTACTACTTAAAAACCGTAAATGACAAAAACATATGTAACATTAATTCGTCGAGTAACTTGGTAATCGTTACCTTAGCTAGCACAAAACCAAATAGCACCAAAATAAGACCTAAAAACCCGTCTACTAATCTTCTTCTAAAATATACGAGTCACCAAACTCGTCTTCATAATCTTCTCCTATAAGAAATGACAAAAATAACATTATTAGTATTAAAACTTTATTTCAACAATTAAAGTGTTGAAAACGATTTTGTCGGAATTGAAAATGAAACGTACACGGAGATGAAGAGCGGAGAGGAGACTCTAGAAATATAATTTAGAACGGATTTGGCCAAGTAACGAAAGTTTTGTGACGATTTTGCTCAAGAACGATCAAGAACATGAAGAACAATTGTGATTATATTAAAGAAGGTATTAAGTAGATATTAAGTTGATTTAATGTAAAATAGAAAGATAATTAGTGAGTAAGAGGGGAGGGTTGGACCGTGTAATATAGGGGATTACGGGAGTCGGGTTTTGAACTTGTTGTTACGGGATTGACTCGGGTTTTATAAATATATTATGGTAAATATCTAGATATTATGTTTGTATAATCAAATATCTAGATATTATTAGATATTATGTTAGTTTAATCAAAAGAAATGAAAATATCTAATCCTAAGGGACAAGAGGGAGAGACGTGTGGAAGAGGAAGAAATCAGGTCCGGGTTTAAGCGATTTGTTGCGGAATTTAAGTTGACAGATCGATAAAGTTACAAATATCTTAGATATTTGTATTAGGTTAATTAAAAGTAATCAAAAGCCTTAAAATGAGGGAAAAAGGTGTTTTGGGCGTGTGGCACATGTAGGAGTCGGGTTTTGGGTTTGTTTCGGGACTTAAGTTGACTCGGGAATAGTTAAATGAAGTTCGGGTTTAAACCGTATAACCTACTCTTTAATTTCAAATAAATTCAAAATAATTATATTAAATTATCATAAATTCAAATAAATCGTAATAAATTAAAATAAATTAAATTTATTATTTTTCAAATATAATTTCGGTCTTTCAAATTACGGGGTGTTACAGATTAACCTAGTCATCCCAACTGATTTGGCCTCTTTTGAGGTAAGCCTCGATAAGGAGTATAATGACGACATACCAAAATACAAATATTTTCTTTTGAGCAAAAATTTGATGTACCATTGTTATAAGAAGGCGTCACAAAATATTCAAAAACGCTTTTGACTAAGTGTGACTTATTCATTTTCTCTTCATAAGAGACATTTGCAATGGTGAATATGAGGATCAAAAGATACAATTCATTTTGTCTTTAGCTACGGTGGTATAAACGGAGATTGCAATCAAAAATGCTACCGTATAAAATAATGGAAACCTTTTCCACGATTGAACGGATTTATAAGTTCATAGAAGAAAAATAATTGTCATTGCGCGAATAAAAATAAATATCAACGAAAATAAACATTCATTGCTTATATATATTTTACTTGTAAAAACAATTTTAAACAAGTCACTCATATAATGACCCCTCACGAAATTATATAAGTGATTCCAAGACCCATATTTAGACAAAAAATAGTCATCGCATGCTACCTTTATCTAAAAATGGTAAGTCAATACTTGACTAATTCTACACTTAGAACTCTTGGTTGACGGATTTCGACTAAATCCATCTCCTAGTCCCAAGATAACGCTTCTCTCGTTGAGTCCAATCCAATTTTGCCTTGTGATCGCATCACCCTACTTACCCGAGGTAAAAAGGGACCCACGAGCGTGGTAGCCCTAATGAACACGGGGTTCATAGGTGTTACTAATTGGTAAGGCTAAATCTCAATTTTTTAAGTTATGTGAGAGGTCTTGTCAATTTTGTTATTAATTCCCTATAAGCGAACTAAGTCAGTGAATTGTGAATAACGTTGAATTGACAATAACGGTAAATAAAATGCATGTGTGACGATTTTGGCATGAGCGAAAATAAAGCAAGCAACCAAGCAACAATAAAATCCTAGTATGGCCACCTAGCTAATCAAAATTAACTAGATAGTTACAAATTCGGAAACCAACTCCTTGGTCCCTTGCCTCTTCACTTGGAACACCTTCCAAAATGGCACCGTCTTAAGGGAGCCACCGGTCTTCATAAAATAATTACAAATGTACAAATATACAAATTCCTATTATACATTTATACTATAAAATAAAATTATTAAATTATACAAACCGGCGATACGAGATCGCAATAAATTTACAACCAAAACGTTATTCCCTTACATTACGGGAAATAACGATAAAAATTAACTAGGCCATACTAGGTACAAAATTTGCATAAATTATTAAATAAATGACATTCATTCATTCAACCATAAATAAAATAAATTGCTGCAAAATTCATGCCAAAATCGTCCTAAATTCATTCATGCTCATTGTAGCTTGATTTTTCCGGGATTTATTGATTTTTAACCATTAAAAATCACTATCAACATTTAAATCGCATTTAAATTCAAAATAATTAACTAAACTAATTTAGAACTCAAAATTAGTCACTACTAATTTTGTTGGTCATTAATTAGATCGATTTGATTTCATTTGCTAAATATTACGGTTTAATCATAACGATTATGAAATAAAACCAAAATAAAATATAAACATCATAAAATTTAAAACCAAAAATTTTTTACATTCTGGAACAATTCCAGGAACTATAAAAATAAAAAACATTTGCTCAAAAAATTTAAATTAATTTTATGAACAAATAGCTTTGTATTTAATGGTTTTATCAAATAAAAATATTAGATATAGTAAAACAGTGAAACAAACTATGAAATTTCACCAAGAGTATCAAAATCAGAATATAAAATGTACAAAAAATTTTCAAGACCATAAATGGACGATTCAATTTTATGAACATTATAATCTCATATTATCGACTTTTATCGTATAAAAATCAATAAACATGCAATACATAAGTAAAAGTCACGAAATTTTACATACAATATTTAAGACATGCATGTGAGATCATATTAAAATTTCATGGCCAGAATCAACATGCAACTAGTTTTAGTTAACTTTTAACTCATAAAATGCATGTTAACTCGGTTTAAACGCCAAAAATCAAAATAAATAGAAAATTAATCCCTAAAATCACGAAATTTAACCACAAACATTTTGAGGTCAGTAGGTATACATGCACCAAAAAATTTCGTCAGAATCATAATTTAACTCAAAATCTTTGATTTATTAGTTATCTTATAACTTTAATAAAAATGTCCAAAATGAACATGCATGCTACAAGCTAGCTCTGATACCACATGAAAGTCCATAGACCTTAATTAGACTCCTTTAATTATTTACTAAATTACTTATTAATTTAGTTTATAATGATCTATGTAACATGCATGCAAATATAAAGACATTTACATAAAAGAAGAAATTTCATCACATTGATATGGAAATTATATGGGCACAACAAGAACTCCTTCTTGTTGTTCTTGAGCTATAAATATGGATGAACACAAGAAATCTCCAAACAAGAAGACCTCTTTCAAGTTGCACCAAGATGTCACCAAATAATCTACCCTTATTATTAACTAGATAATAAGATAGATATAATACTACTAATATTATGACTATATTACTACACTAGTAATACTTAGTAAATATTAGTATATGAGAGTTTTAGTGAGAAGAAGGATTTTAGAAAGAAGTATGACAATTGAACAAAATCAAGTAAGTTATGAAATGAACAACTTTTGTTCATTCTTATAGCCAATTTGGCCGGATTCTCTTCACCAAAAAGGACTATTATTTGTTCAATTTTATCACATGCCTTTGAGTGGAGTGTTGTAGTATATGTGATGATTGTATTATACTTGTTATGTCACTTTCACAAAGTAACTAAAGAGTAAAAATAAGAACAAAATCATCACCATGTAACTACTAGCCCAACCGGCCACAATGGCCTTAGTTTGGTCCATTTTGATTTTTGATATTTGTCTTACAAATACTTATTGATCATCTGGTTAATTATCTTGTATAATTAAGTGTTAATTTGATCATATAACAATTATATGACTCAATTAAATAAATAATATGTACTTAACATTTTAAGTAATATTTTACCATTATATCAATATATAATGGGTCCCACAATGCATGGTTAATTTATTTTACAACGCCTTGTAAATATAATTAACTAATTACCTCTATCTCAAAACCTCAACTAATTTAGTAATTTAACGATTAATTACTAAGTTAAATCTTATCTAATCGTATTAAAATAAGATATAAATTTATTAGTCAATTATCGCATAATTGAAAAATAAGCTTAATCGAATTTGAGTTCTTAACTCAATTTCTAACAATTAACTCTCGTACATATCGAATATATGTAATGTACTAATTAACTGTATCGTATACAAATAATTAGTTACTATTTGGATTTCATCCTTTAGGTGTGACCGAAAGGGATCAGTTGATCACCGCCGTCAACCGACAATAACGTCAAACTCTAGTCAGCCAACCGTTATTGATTTACGTTAATCAACTGACTAATCATATATATAGTCAATAAATATCCCAATTATATTCCCTAATAAGATTTATTATGTGGCGCACTTTTGTGGAGGACACCTACTCCAACAATCTCCCACTTGTCTGACACAAGTGTGCGTCACCGATTCTCTTGTCTCTTTATCACATCTCCCACTCAACGCAAGGTGTCTTTCAGGTCGCACTTGCGGTTGACAATATCTAGAGTGGTTTTCTCGATAGGGAGAGTAAATGTCTGACCGGAAAATCTACCATAGATCTCTTTCCGAGCGTGGCCACGCATTTACAGTAACTTCTCCTCGAGTGGCCTAAAGATGTTTTTACCCAACGTGGGTGGACAATTCCTGTTGATCCATCTCCTCTGTATGATGCAGATCACCATGATCCAGAAGAAGTCCATCGGCCTCCTTTTACGGCACGACCTAGAACATCAACCACAACCAATCGGAAACTGCACCGACTCAGATAGACGGTCGCCAGTCAAAAGAATCGACTTATAGGAATAAGATAGAAGACCCTGCCACGACCAGACATCAAATAATTGATTTAAGGGTCTCTACAATGTCACTGTCCGACAGAGTGTCATACAGTCTGTCTATGTAAACGACCAGTCATCTCCATGACCCCATGGTGCTGAACCAACCATTGATCGACTTACAATCTAGTCATTTCGAGACGTCACCTCATTGAGTGACTAGGGACAAAATACTAAGTTCGTCCTGTTCACTTTAATTGGGTTCAACCTTTCTTTCAACCAATTCGGATAAACAAAGTATTAAAATTTAGTCAAACTAAATAATGGAGTTTTTAATGAAACTCTAACAATGAATGCGATTATCAAATATTTGGAAAAATTGATACGCTATCAATAATTTCATATCTTAGAATCTTTAGCAATTCAGGTGCATATTTCAATCCCCATTGAAATGACATGACTATCATGTTCACCCTGCAAAAAGCATGGCTAATGGATTAGCAATACTTGCATCTTTCCATCGTTCTGATTGTTATTTCTCTTTGTCTACGTAATCTCATATTACATAAACTTTCTGAGTACGTGTCTAGGTTTGAATCTAGACTTAGGACTCTTGGCCTAAAGGTAGCTCCCACTGTTTTACCAGTATAATGGGATAGGATATACAGCTATATGAACTATTTCTAGTCCTTCCAATACTGTCGATTCCAAGCTACTTTCATATGCATCATCATATGACGCAATGTACTCCATTTCCGTTGTTAAATCCGCAATGATAAACTGCCTGGAACACTTCCAGCGGATATATGACATTTATATTTGAAAATGTCACTTCTATTTGGAACCTTTCCAATAGTATTTTCTGTTTGGAACTCTTCCAACAGATAAATCTTCTATGAAACACAGCCAGTTCGTGATTTCAAATCACTTTAATCAGTTTGGAACCTGAAGTCTGTGTAAACTCTTACACACAACTCACTTTAAACTCCAAACATATGAAACATATCTTTAGTCCTTCGCAAGTACTTACGGATGTTCATTATGGCTATCAAGTGACTCTCACTTGGATTTGATTGCAAATGATTCGTCATACTCAAAGTATGCGAAATGTCGGATTGAGTATACATCATAGCGTATATAATTGATCCCGCAGCGGAAGCAAAAGGAATCAATTATGATGTGTTCAACTCTTGAACCTAGTCAAAGATCTTATCAATATAAGAATTTTGCAAACTCAATTGCTAATATCCTTTTAGAGTTATCCATTAAAATCCAGTATATCTAAAGATGTATTCTACTCCCAAATCTTTCAGCATCTGTAAAATGATCAAATGTATCCACACTATAAGACTGAGCACACCACATTATCCCACTAAACTTATGTATTAAACATAATTCCTCGAGATATCGAGAAATATTTTATGACATGATTGAGACACCAATTCCAACTCTTTAGTGCTTACTTAAGACATCCTATTAAGCTTGCAAATTAACTTAGGATAGTTAGGATCTACGAACCCACAGGTGAATATAAAATATACTACCTCTTCTAGAATCGTATTCAAGAAGGTGGTTCTTGAGGTCCAATTGACATCATACTATTATGATATGTTGTAATCGCTAAGTATATTCGAATGGATCAAAGAATTAAGGTTGGTGCAAAAATCTTTGCCTACCAAGTTATCTTTGAAAACATTTTAATGTTCATCCATGCAAAGTTCGATCTTAAAAATCAATTTACATTGAAGAGGTCGTACTTCTTCAAGTAAAATTTACCAGGTCACATACCTGACCATCATGCATGGAGTCCATTACGAATCGTATGACTCTAAGCCATATCAAGAAGTTGAGACTAAAAACAGTCTTTTATAAGTCACAGATTAGAATTCATCACTATTAAGGAGTGATAAAATTTCACCTGACCTCTTAGGTTCCGAAGAAACAACTACTGAACAAGCAATGAGGAAACTTTTTCCGGACCATATGCTCAGTTTGTGGCTCTTGAAACATTTTCTCCCACTCTGTCTTATCAAGAAATAATCGTATTTTATTGAAAGACAGCATCACGAGTCACAAACGCTTTGTTCTCGTGGTCAATGTGGGATTATTGAGCACTTGTTTCATTCAAATAACTTATAAATTAGGGACGCTACCTACCCATATCGTATATGGAATGAAATCAGACTGTTTTAAATGTGTTTTAATATGGTGGGAAAAGAAATAGCAGACAAAAATATTAAGATCCCAAGGTTAGTCAAATGGCTCATTTTGACTTGACAAAGACAAAAACCATATCGTATAAGGTTCTGTTTCTCTATTCAACAACACCTTATCTAATAATGTGTGTTAGAGAAGTTAACTTGTGAAATCATTTCACAATACTTTTGGTGAAAATCAAAGTCAATACTTATATATTTATAGTTACGATTTAGTAGTAAGTCCTTGATCTAATGCTCTTAGTGGTTAACTACTTCACATTGAAGCTCTTTGAACTTTTCAAAGATTTCTCTTAGCACCTCATTAAGTAGAATCAAACATAATATCTACTTAAATCGTCGGTAAATCAAGTGAAGTAATCATTACCATCTCTGGTTGTGTTTGTTATTGGACCACACGTATTCTTATGTAATGGGGCCAATAACTTACTAGTTCGATTTCCTTTTCAACAAAAGGGTACGAATCATCTTGCCTTGAATACAAGATTCGCACGCACCATAAGATTCAAAATCAGATGGTTTAGGGATAGTTGTCAATACTAGCCTCTTAATGTGCTACACAATCCAGAATTAAGATTAGATTAGGGTCACCAATTTTGAGCCTTTACAATCTATATGACAAGTAATTACTAGTTTAGGTCAAGAATATAATTACCTTTGATTGGTATGGGATAACCATTGACCAAGTATAGGCATAAAAAGATACAACGCTTGTTCTATTCACAAAAGTGAAACACTTGTGTCGTACACTAAAGTGGATACTATATTCTTTATTTAGATGTCATGTACATAACAACGTTTATTAAAGTACACCTCTAAATCCAAAACTAGATTGATCACATTATAACTTTTATATGTCTCTATAGAAATAAAACTACAATAGTTATATTTCCATTGTAGGTCAACATTTATTCATGGCTAGTTGTCGCACGAATCATTATTATATGCATTGAATACATCGATGAAAACCATAATGGGTATCTAATACCCAAAAATTGCATTTTGCAAAATAAATGTCGATCATATAGATATTATGGGTGAAAATAGTACACCCAATTTCTAACTCTTTAGAAAACTTGGGGCATATTCTTTTCTTGTGTCCTACACTGTAAAATAGAATCGTCAAAAGTTGGGTTCGACACCTTGCTTGGGTTTTGACTTTTACTATTCAAAATAGTCTTGCCTTTTTCCCTTGCCTTGTGCCAAACTCGTGCCAACCTACTCTTGAACCTCGTCTTAACAATTAAGAATATAAACATCATTCTTAGTGCTCCCACTCACTTTCATGAATCTCTACTTAGACAAGTATATTATAATTATTGTGAAGACTATTCTTCATTTCATTCATGGTTTTACCTTCAAAAGGATAAACCTTTCATGAAGTGACTACGGTATTTGGTTATTCATGATTTTAAATAAATCGATTAACCTAGTCGTCCCAACTGATTTGGCCTCTTTTGAGGTAAGCCTCGATGAGGAGCATAATGACGACATACCAAAATACAAATATTTTCTTTGGAGCAAAAATTGATTGTACCATTGTTATAAGAAGACGTCACTAAAAATCAAAACGTTTTTGACTAAGTGTGACATATTCATTTACTCTTCATAAGAGATATTTGCAATGGTGAATATGAGGATCAAAAGATAAAATTCATTTTGTCTTTAGCTACGGTGGTTTAAACGGAGATCGCAATCAATATACTACCGTATAAAATAATGGAAACCCTTTCCACGATTGAACGGATTTACAAGTTCATAGAAGGATAAAATATTTGTCATTTGCGCGTATAAAATAAATATCAACGAAAAATAAACATTCATTGCTTAAATATAATTTACTTGTAAAACAATTTTAACAAGTCACTCATATAATGACCCCTCACAAAATTATATAAGTGATTCCAAGACCCATATTTAGACAAAAATAGTCATCGCACGCTACCTTTATCTAAAATGGTAAGTCAATACTTGACTAATTCTACACTTAGAACTCTTGGTTGACGGATTTCAACTAAATCCATCTCCTAGTCCCAAGATAATGCTTATCTCGTTGAGTCCAATCCAATTTTGGCTTGTGATCGCATCACCCTACTTACCCGAGGTAAAAAGGGACCCACGAGCGTGGTAGCCCTAATGAACACGGGGTTCATAAGTGCTTCAATTGGTAAGGCTAAATCTCAATTTTTTTTTTTTTTTTAGTTATGTGAGAGGTCTTGTCAATTTAGTTATTAATTCCCTATAAGCGAACTAAGTCGGTGAAGTTTTAATAACTTTGAATTGACAATCGTGAAATAAAAAATGCATGTTGGCGATTTTGGCATGAGCGGAAAAATAAAGCAAGCAAATAATAAATCCTAGTATGGCCACGTAGCTAATCTAATTAACTAGTAGATTACAAAATCGGAAACCAACTCCTTGGCCCCATGCCTCTTCATGGCACCGTCTTTTGGAACACCGACTTCGGGAATTTCCGTCTTTATAATAATTAATTACAAAAATATACAAATAATATTCCTATTATACATTTGATCTAAAAATGAAATTAAATAATTACAAACGGCGATACGAGATCGCAAATAAAATTACAACCGAATCGGTGTTCCCTTACATTACGGGTAATACCGATTAAAATAATCTAGGCCATACTAGGTACAACTTGCATTAAAAATTAAATAAATGACATTCATTCATTCAACAATAACAACATAAATAAAATGCTGTAAAAATCATACCAAAATCGCCCTTAATACTTATCAAACTCATTCTAGCTCGGTTTTATGGATTTTATCGATTTTTAAACCATTAAAAATCAATAATCAACACTTAAATCGTATTTAAGCTCAAACTAATTATCTAAACTGATTTAGAACTCAAAATTAGTCCCCACTAATTTTGTTTGTATTTAATTAGTTCGAATTGATCGTATTTGCTAAATATAGAGGTTTAATCATAACATTTATGAACTAAAATCAAAAAAAAATATATAACTCATAAAAATTTGAAACCAAAATTTTTTTACATTCTGGAATACTTCCAGGAACTCTAAAAAATAGAAACATTTGCCCAAAAAATTGGAAAAAGTTTATGAACAAATATCATAGTATTCAACGGTTTTATCAAATAAAAACCATTAAATATAGTCAAATAGTGAAACAAATTATAAAATTTCACCAAGATGATATAAATCAGATTATAAAATGTACCAAAAATTTTCAAGACCAGAAAAGAACGTTTCAATTTTATGATCATAATAATCTCACTTTATTGACTTTTATCTTATAAAAATCAATCATCATGCAAAACTTAATTAAAAGTCACGAAATTTTACATACAGTATGTACAACATGCATGTGAGATCATCTCAAAATTTCATGGCCAGAATCAACATGCAACTATTTTTAGTTAACTTTTAACATAAAATATGCATATTAACATGATTTAAAGACCATAAATAAAAATAAATAGCAAATTAATCCATAAAATCACCAAATTTGACCACAACCATTTTGAGGTCAGTAGGTATGCATGCAAATCAAAAATTTCGTGCAAACCAACTTTGAACACAAATTTTCAATTTTACCCAAATTATCGTATAACTCGATTTTAATGCCTAAAATCAACATGCATGTAACAATTGAGCTCTGATACCACATGTAAGTCCTAGACCTCTAATTAGACTCCTCTAATTAGTTCATTAAATTACATTAACTTAATGATTTAGGATCTAGTTATCATGCATGCAAATATAAAAGCATAAAAGAAAAGATAAGACCAAAACATCCTTACATTGGGATTTTTCGGTTCAATATGGGCACAATAAGAACTCCTTCTTATTGTTCTTGAGCATGAAATTAATGGAGGATCCTCCATAAAACAACCTCCAAAGTAGAAGGTCTCCTTCTTGTTGCACCCAAGATTAAACCCAAATAATCTTACCTTATTATTAACTAGATAATAAGTAAGATAAATACTACTAATATTATTGTATTACTACACTAGTAATATGGTATGAATATTAGTTTGTATGTGAGTTTTAGAGAGATGTTGGAGGTTTTAGAAAGAACAAGAAAATAAGCATAAAAATCAAGTGTCACAAAATGAACAACAAGTACCCATTATAAGGCACTTTGGTCGGCACACTCAAGCCCCAAAAATGGGTGATTTTCTTCTTATTTTATTCAGATGCATAATGGTAGTGTATGTGATTGTATATTGATCATGATCATGTGTCATACATGTCATAACATAAGGTGGAGTGTGGATTTAGTAGAGAATAAACATGATTGTTTTTCTACTAGCTAAAACCGGTCCACATGGTCTTATATGGACCATTTTGATTTTTGATATTTGTCCCACAAATACTTATTAATCATATGCTTAATTATCTTGCATAATTAAGTGTTAATTTGATCATATAACAATTATATGACTCAAATTAATAAACAATATGTACTTAACTTTAAGTGATATTTTACCATTATATCAATATATAATGGGTTCCACAATGCCCAGTTAATTTATTTTACAACTCCTTGTAAATATAATTAACTAATTACCTCTACCTCAAAATATATGCATAACCTCAACTAATTTAATGAATTAACGATTAATCATTAAATTAAATCTTAGTTAATCGTATTAAAATAAGACGTAAAATTTATTCAGTCAGTTATCGTATAATTGACTAATAAACTTAAGTGGAATGAGTTCCTAACTCAATTTCCAATAAATAACTCTCGTAACTAAACGTACATATCAAATATATGTAATGCCCTAATTAAACTGTATCGTATACAAAAAATTAGTATTCTATTTGGGTCTCATCCTATAGGTGTGACCTAAAGGGATCAGTTGATTACCGCCGTCATACGACAATAACGTCAAACTCTAGTCAGCCAAGCGTTACCGATTTACGTTAATCAACTGACGTGGAGTATCAAAATATATTAATCATGCCACGTATATTCCAAATGAGATTTATTATATAAATGCACTATTGTGGAGGACACTTACTCCAACATATTTTAGTTCTAATATCCATATCCAAACCAAAACCAAAACCAACGTTTTCAAATCGAATATCCAATCCAAACCTTACTATCGGATCGGATATCTAAAAACCAACGTTTTTTTCCTCCCTGAACTCGTCACGTACACATAATAATCACATAGAATTACTACATATCCAATTAAATAACCCGTATGATAACACTCTTCTCCAAATCCTAGATTCTAGGGTTAGTCTTAAATAAAAAGTAATTTTAAAATTTAGATTTATAATTTACGCAACAGAAATGCAAATGAAGATGTATGATAAAACCCTAATCTGACAATCGCAACGAATCTCTCGCTAAGTGATTAGAAGAAGAAGAAATGTGATTAGGATATAATTAGTAAGAGTTTAGGGTTGCTAAAAGATGGTTAACACTGCCTTAAGTACAATAAATGAAACCCTCGGCCTAAACGAAATACAAACCGTCGAAATTCGTTGAGCCGACTTACTCGATCGAGTGACTCCAAACCACTCGATTGGTCGGCCTCTATTCGGCCGAATGCCCAAAATACTCGGTCGAGTATAACAAAATAGAACCAGGTCTCAAGGTGCCAACACACTCGATCGAGTAATAGAAACATAACCAGGTCTCAAGGTGCCAACACACTCGGCCAAGTAATCCCTGTTCGACCGAGTGCACTCTCAGTACTCGAGCGAGCGAGTAAGTGACCTACTAAGTATAAAGTTACATATGTCAATTATATTAGTTGTTAAAGTCATGAGCAGTGGTGCTTGTGAGCTAGGTAGCACGGACACTTCTCCTAGTCAGCCGTCCCGTGTCGGACACCGTGTCGGACACACGGACACCTATAAATAAGGAATGTAAGATTGAAAGACTAGAAGAGGTTGATTAGAAGATGAGTTTGGGTGAGAAAACTAATTAGAATATGAGTTTGGGTGGAAAATGAGAACAAATTATAGTTAAAGTCAAGTTTTACACTCAATTATTTACATTTAATATCAAATACTAATACAAAAATAAAATTGTATGTTATTTATAACTATAAAATATATATTTTATTAAATTTAAATGCCGTGTCCCGTGTCCTAAATTTCACGAGATGCCGTGTCCGTGTCCGTGTCCGTGTCCGTTTTGGTGCTACCTAGCTTGTGAGTCATACACTAGTTTCAAATCCCGTCGATTTTAAGATCGCTTTATGTCTACCATTAACCGAAAAAGATAAAAAAAAAATCATAAAAGCTGGTTTTAAATTAACAATATTGTCTTAAGGTTGAAGACGGAGTATCCGTCTTAAACCTTAAGACGAGCCAAATATTTCACATGGGGTTATTATGGATAAAATTTGCATTTCCTAGGTAACTTGTCATGTAATTCAATACGTATTTGACCCGTTTTAAGCCTAAGACGGATAATGTTAGTCTTAGATGAAAATCTGTGAAAAAATAGAACTATTAACATGAAATACTCCCTCCATTCATAACCAAACACATCATTTCCTTATTACATGTTTGTCAATGCACATATTACAACGTAAATATCTTTAATTCTACATTGTAAAAAAATATAAAAATTAGATACTGTAATTGTATTTAGAAAGGCGAATCAAACAAGATCCACATTACTATTTCTTTTCTTTATATACTACAACTAATATCGAAAATTCTCTACGCTCCAGGTTGTGTTTGGTGGTATAAGGGAAGAAGTAACCTTTTTCCATTGGTATGTTTAAAATGTAAAAATAAACACTTGGTCTTGCTTGAGACTAGAGCTGGCAAGTCTGACCCGACCCGAAACCCGAGCAAAACCGACCCGACCCGAGAATACTGCAACCCGAAACCGACCCGACCCGATGACGACCCGTAACCCGTTGACGACCCGAAAATCGGTGACCCGAACCCGACCCAGACCCGACCCGACATTGACCCGACTAAATATTGACCCGATTAAATTGACGCCCTGACAATTATTAACCTTAATAATGATAAAAATGAAAGTGATTTATTGTTTAAATTGATATGTTTGACTTAATAATGAATTAATTAAACCAAATAATAATTTAAAACTAGATTTAATGGAAAAATATTGAAGTATTGCGATAAAATAACCGGACCCGATTACGACCCGACCCAAACCCGACCCGACCCGATGTATCATTTGACCTGAACCCGACCCGGCCCGAACCCGACCCGACCCGACCCGAAAGGGTTGTCTGACCCGATATGACCCGAACCCGATATGACCCGACTCAAACCCGACCCGACCCGATTGCCACCCCTACTTGAGACGGGACGCCCCGTCTTATTACTTTAGACGGGTCAAGCCCCCTCACAAAAGAGCAAGTGGGGGGTGGGGTGGAGGGATTATCCATTATCCCCCACTTGCTCTTTTTATGATGGGGCTTAACCTGTCTAAAGCAATAAGATGAGTCGTCCCGTCTGAAATGATTATTTTGCGAAAAATAAAAGGAGCAACTTAAAAGTTAAAACACCGAATTCTTTCCCGATCCCCTTGTGTTGTTCTGGTATTGTGCAAAGCCACTGTTCTCTGATTTTCTGAATTCATTTCATCAAGATCTTCACTTCCACTAAAATTCCACCTGCAGGTAAACTTTAGCTGCAAACTTTTCAGAATTTGCCAATTCTAATTTGTGTTTGCGTTATACCTTGTACGAAGTATTTTATTTCACCATACTGAATTTGTGCAATGCTTTTTTTTTACCCTTTTTTACCCTTTTTCATGTGTTGGAATTTGCCAAGTCATGTTTTATTGTTATTGGGGGTAGCAGTTTAATTTCAGTATATGATTTCATAGGGGAAATACCCAAAAAAAAGTAGAGGAAATCCAGTACCGAAGATGCCTTAGCCTAGTGTTTAAGATGGAGGTATAGTGGATATTAGGTCCCAAGTTCGAATCCCCCACCCCGATTTATTGTAATGCCTTGTAGCTCATTTCACACAAAAAGTGTATTGAGTACCCACTGCCCCAAATCAATTACTCTGTATCTCTATTTCCCATGCCTCTTTCTGTTGCTAACATAAGTTTGTATGCGTACATCTGACTCGCTTTCCGCAATTTGCGGGAGCGTTGAGGAGATTATGTAATGTTTTTGTTGTTTGGTATCCTCACTTGTCTTTCTATGATGTAGTCTTATTCTTTTATGTAAGGTCTAAACCTTATTACTAGCAGCTATATTATTCCATTTCGATGACTTTTATACGTTTTTTCAGTATGGGTCTGGATATTTAAATGTCTACAAGTTATTGCAATGAAGGAAGTTTTGATTTGTGTCGTTGCATGGCTTTCACTTTTCTTCCTCATGTTCGGATAACGTATCTACATCATTTCATTCAATTTAATGGGATCTTTCATAGGCAACAATGTGAGACGTGGGAAGTAGTAGAAGTTAATTTTTCTTGTTTGGTTAGTTAGTATTCTCTTTTGTTTTTCTTTGATGGTTGTGTGACGTCGTATTTAAATGTTTTTTGTAGTACGATTATGTTGATTTGGTGTGCCGTTCACCCGTACTCCTTTTGTTCTTATGAAGTATATATTGGGTGTGTAGTTGGCTGTGATGGATTGGTCTCTTGTCAACAAATGGTGGGATAAATGGGCACCTGACAATGTAGGTTCTGGTGAGCAACTCGGTTTTGTCAATTCCCCCTGATTTAGCTTGGTCTAAGTAGGTGCTTGAGCTAATTTTGGTTTTTGTTCTTAATCCAAAGGTCAGCCGCTAAAGGCGGCTTTGCTTCTTCATTATGATCCAACTGGTCCCTCACGCCTCTTATCTACCATGTAAGTGATACGGTGCTTTCTACGTCTTCTGCATTATTCAATCCCTTCTAAGCTCAAACAGATACGGTTCAATGTTTTTTCCTGTATTTGTTAGTAAAGGTGATTTAATTACAACGAGAATTCCCTGAATACTAGAGTAGGGCTGCAATTTTGTTTTAGTGGTTGTCTAGTAAAATGCCTCTCGTACTATGTTGTTACTTCAGCTGTCGCCATAAAAAAAAGGATTGTAATCTTTGTATTGGGTTCTATGTTATAGAAAATAAGTGTGAAAACCCTTGTTACTCATCCCTTTGCTACTTTCTATAAAGCTTAATGGTTGTATAGCGATCTTTTTTTTCCAAGAAGTAGTCGTCCAGGACTGCAATTTCTTGTTTCTGAATCTGGAAAATTTTCCAACTTGTTTGCTTTCCCTTCTCTATAGTATTATAGTCACAAAGAATCTACCCGGGTCGTGGTAAGCCGTAAGAGACTATGAAACATTGGTAAGTTCGATTTGTTTCTGTTCGCATATTTCTCACTGGAGCAGTTAAAATGTAGAAGGCATCAAATCTGCTAAAAGATTTTACTGAGAGCTGCAAAGTATAAAAGGATAAATGATCGATATAAATATAATGGATGAAGTTTTTTTTCACAAGGTGCACTTTGGGAAGGCATCAAGTGTTTTGATGGTATTTTTGGAATTTGCAGTGCAGAGCAAGAAGGAATAAAGGCAGATCCTATTGAAGTCAGTCAGTTGGTCGATTTTGTAAAGCGCAATAAGCTCCAAGTTGAGACCTTTCTCCTTGGACCAAATGAATGTTAGTTGTGCCTCAGCCATGCACAGTCTTCTTTATATTTGTCAGTCAAGTTGAAAAAGCCTTTTGTAACTTATGTTACTTCAACTCCTTTAAAAGCCTCCGACACGGGTACATGTCCAATTGTCCAGGTGTTGGAATCGGCTATTTTTATGAAAAATATGCATATTTTGGCTTAAAATGAGGTGTCCAAGTGTCAAACCTTGTCCGACCGTCGATGGTCGAACACTGGAATGCGAATGTTTGAGGAGTAGGAGCAACATAGTTTTAAGTATATGAGCTACAAGAGCATTTTTGTATGATGTCATTTTGGAACCCTTATCATGAAATCCACCACTCAAACAAAAACGCTGTCACTGTCTTTTTTTCTGGTAGAGGGAGGCAAGTAGCCTACAGAGTATAATTTCTTTAGAGAGATGTTTTAGTCGTGCTTCTTGTACTTTGGATCAATTTTTAAAAAGGTTTAATTCTTGAAAGAGTTATATCATTATAGGATTATAGATTTATAGGCAGTGGCGGACCCAGGAATTTCGAAGAGGGGGGGCACAATTTTTTTTTTTGGTCGATTTTTCCGCTTAACATATTGTTGTCAAGAGATCACTTTTTTTTTTTATCTTTTTAATCTATAAATGATAACATGTGACAACCAAAAGTAATTAGTTTTTTATGTTACTCATAAACAAATATTGTACAAATCTGGAAAAAAGTATTATGGAAGGAGGAGAAATTTCCAAATTTTCAATGGTGTTATTTTTCATCTATTTTAAAAACTTTCATCTCCAATTGGTACTAGATGATAAAAATTGCCTTCATTTTTAAAAATCAACGCAAATTGATAGCATTTAAAATGTACTTCAAATATGTTTTTTAATTTACATATACTCCTTGATAAATTTAGGTGTTGTGGGAGTAGTAAGACTTAATAAAAAAAATTGTATTTCCGATATATACTTAAAAAGTAATTAACATTGGCTAAAATTTTTAAAAACCACAATATAAATTGATTGGTTGAAACCATATTTCTCTTTTAAAGATATACTACGAAAAAGATAAGAAAAACTAAAATTGCTACTAGCAAGGATCGAACCCGGGCAGTCATGGAAAGGATAAAATAGACTTACCACTAGAACACTGACAACTTGGTGTTTATTAGTTATACTATAATGTACATATTAAGCGTATTCGCATAATACCGCTATATAGAAAAAAAAGTTTTTTTTTTTTTTTTTTTGTGGGGTGGCACGTGACCCCCCTGGACCCCACGTGGGTCCGCCCATGTTTATAGGTGCATACATCCACTCCCCCCGCCCCGCCTTATGTATGAGCACTTTGAGGCTATGGGGGTAACAATATTTTTAATTGCACTTTGTGATTTTAATCTTAGTGATACACTGATACCCATGGCAGATGTAGTGACATCAATACATGAGAAATGGTTTCATGCAAGGTGCATGAATACGGCAAAGCCCTCGGGTGAAGGCATCGTGGTGATGCAGACAGGAGTGTTTCTCTTACTCGCTCTGTAAGTATAAATCTCATCTTAGTTCAGTTTATGTGCCTTCTACTCTCGGTGAATTGTACATAAGATGTGTAAATGATGCAGAACTGTTCCCATCATTGAAGCCCTTGATCTTTTGCCTTATATTTTATTTTCTTCAGTTACGAAGGCTCAATCGGTTCTGCATCGTGTGCTGTGGCAACTGCTGACCAGTTTGCACATTACTTGTTCCGGAAAGGTTATTGACATCGGTTTCGGAGCTGGTTCGAGCATTGCATTTCGGAATAAGGGGGATTCTAGGTTTGACGGGTCTTTTTCCTAGATTTAGGCTTTTGTATGATAGTATCTGATACCTGTAACATTATTCATATTTCTCAAATGTAGAAATCCTAGATTTGTTTGATTAAAACTTAGGAATATTTCCTAATATCCAATCATTGGATTGGGTACACATTAGCAAACCGATATTCCAATTCTAATTCTGTACTCATTGATATAAAATCCTACCCTCTAGCGTGTTCCGTTTTTCATGCCAAATGTGATAAAAGAGGTGGTTATTTGGGCTAATACATGTCTATTAAGAATTATAGTCAGATACGAGCCAAAAAAAACACCGCTACAACGCCCACAAGTACATCGGCCAACCAACCTCTGAATATAGAGGAAGTGACATGGAAAACTGACGGAATAACATTTGGTGGGTCTGCTACACCAGATATGAGCAACAAGTTATTTATGAGACGAGCTCATATCTGGTGTGACTTAGCAGCCACTCTCACTTGGACAATGGCGTACCCACATATACGATAGTAGGATCTCAACACCACAACTATCCGGACAACAAACGTTTTTATTGTTAAATTTGTTAGACTTGAAAATCTTACGTCTTTTATATCCAATACTAAAAAGAAACATCAATTACACTCAAATTGACCATACTATCGATTCTGGATACGCCACTGATTTAACAAGTTTGGTCAGCATTTAATTTTTCTAAACAGGTTATCTTGATCCATTGATTTATCCTCCACGGAGATTTTTGGTAATATTCAATAAGATAGAGACAGTAAAGCTGTGAATACACAATGTTATCGAGTAAATAAGCGCTATTCACTGTTCAATCTAGAACTCACTCAGTAACTCAGTTGGACGCGAAAGTTGTAGGGGGTCGTGAGAATGAAATGAAGTGGCATTAGAAGAGCGTAAATAGATGGATATAAAGTAACACAGCCTACACAGGCAACAGCAGCTCCAAATATCCTTATAGTTTTTAGTTTTATTGACATTAATCCCACAAGCCTATTGACATGAGAGTGAGTTACAAAACATGTCCTGCAAACAATCGTAGCTTGCCTCCAAAACTACAAAACTCGTCTACAACTTGTCTGTGTACATCAAAACCTAAGCTAATTAGGCAACAGGATTAGCTTGAGCAGGAGGTAATGTCACTGATCTTAACAATTCCAAAGACGAAACGAGGCCGAGAAAATGAGAAAGTATAGTGTTAGCTGATGCCTGCAAGAATTCAAACATAATAGTTACTACTATAGACCGTAAATGAAAACATAAATCTCCTTAACATTATAAAAACTGTGAATTTCCAGACCCTAAATAACACAGATGTCACTGTTCCATATTTAAAAATCGGTTCTTAGATTCACTGTGCGGACAAGTGAAAGAGGATTCATCAAATCGTATTTGCATCCAAAAATACTCAAGGACACAAAATGGCAGAATCTCTACGATTGATAGCCAACATTGTAGGGATATCCATAGGTCATAGCTGCTAATAGCTGACATAAACGAGTTGTCGATCAAAACGTTGTTTAGTTGATGCCTAACTAAGTATAAATTTCATTCGTCATAATTTAGTCAGATCAGCCATAAAGATAAAATTCCACACTTGTCATGTCTTCACGTCAACCAAAACTTGTCAGCATTAAAACAAACATTGCGACTCTCTTTACACCACCGGCAACAAAAATGGAGCCTCGGTTTGAATACAATTTGGGGAATTGACATAAATCAACATTTGACACCACTAATGCGGACGCTAGACAACAACAACAACAAAGCCTTAATCCCGAAATGATTTGGGGTCGGCGGACATGAATCATCATTTGATACCATCCAACAACAACCTCTAGAACAGTCCGTGGTGAATCGCACACCTCAAAATGTGAAAAGATAGAAAAAGAAAAGTGAAAGCAAATGGGAAGTGGAACATAATACAAAGTCAAGTTAAACTTATAGGTTTTGAAATCAAAAACTCAGTGTTTTTTTTAAACATAGAATTTAGATCTAAAATACAAATTAGTAACAATAGTTTTGAAAATAGAATTAGAAATTAATGTTTCGGGTAAATCTTAAAAAGTAAACGAAGTATGATTATATAAGAAATTTTTACGTAAAACGTTTGATAAAAGTAAACAAATAATTTTAAAAATTAAAATAAAAACGATAAGTAGTTCAAATAAGAATATATGCTAAACATTCACATGTATTATTTCCCTCCGTTGTGCTCTCAGCGCCACCATACACTCTTCAATCCTCAAAAATATCATATTATGCTAATCACTTTCAAATAAGTTTTCTAGGCCTTACTCTACCCTAGCAACCTTTTTATCCTCAAAAATATCATATTATGCTAATCACCTCATTTTATAGAACTAGGAGCGTGACGTACAACTACTAAGGACACTTTCACAGCATTTCTTAATTCCAAAGTGAACTGATGCTAAATTAATGACAGTGGTCAGCTAATAGTATATATCGTAGGATCGTAGGATTGAATGGGGATTCCGATAACAATGGACAAAGGGTTTATTACTAATGTTGGTGGCAGACAGATAGTGTACACTGCTCTTCCTAAACTAACCTTTATTTCGTAGATTCCAGACTTAATTTAACTTGTAGATTTGTCTACTGAATATTTTGTGTCGGAAATACTATGCATATGCAGACGATCACTAGTATCAATAAAGTAAAATCACCACCTTAAGGAAAATTATAATTTCTAGATTGTCAGCTCCACTGTTGCTTATTGATGCTCTGGAACTTCTCTTTCTAAAGGTGACTAGATAATATGACTATCATGCTTTCTATACCATCACTCCATCATAACTTCTCCACTTACATTTTCTAGTTTCAAATGAACGGAGAGATTATAATCAAAAACAAAATCGCACATTTGCACCACAACTGCATGATGTAGTCATCAAATATTTATGCATCTTAAACATAGGAATAGAAGACCAAACCTGGACTAGGAACACATCAAGAGCAAGAACAGGGGTTGATCCCGGAGTTAAACCCTGATAGTAAGGGGTTGAAGATGTTGTGAGGGCCTTTGCAACAAGTCCTCCAACAGTTGCTAGCATTCCCAGAAGTGCAGCCCCCATACCAAGAATATTAACAACTATACCATTTCTCAGGCTTTTGACAACATCATTACGAGGAGGAGCCTGGAATGACAAAACAAACTACAGTATTTACTCCAAACCAGCATTTAGTAACACAATACCTAATATTCCAACTTCTCAAAATTGAAAATTGACGACTTCGATTGAACATAAAGAACTTCCCATGGAAAGGAACAAGATGCAGACAGCCAGAGCAAGAGATGAAGAGTAAGGCACGCCATAAACACAGTTTAAAATTCAGAAAGAAGAATTTAAATATAATATGGCAATAGAAGGAAAAATGCATATGCTGAGTCTTAAAACATATTATTGGCTCTTACTAAGTTCATCTTAAATTAATAATAAACCAGCATTAAATTCATTAAAAATATCAAGTCAACAGCAAAAGAAACAAACAACACTTTGTTCACAAAGTTGCATACAAATGTGTATCTACACCATCCCCATCAATATGACGAGAAGACAAGTCCCATTCACCATGAAAGAACTAAGAATGAGGCGGGTCAAGGTGTCATGAAGCAATAAATAGATACTTGAGTGAAGCAATTATATACATTAAACCCTATGGCCTATAGGGACAAAGTTCTATTTTCCCATCTCAATTCAAAGATTAAATCTGACATTTCCACGGCTGAGTCTTAAGTAGTCAGCAACAGGGATAAAAGAAAAAAAAAATATGCCTTTTAGTTCAAGAGCATATCTAACCACAGACAAAGGGCATTACGTACTACAGTGAATCATGTAAAACAAAACTGTGCAAATGTATTGTTGTTTACACACCTTTGACGGATTGTTGGCAGTTTTACGGAGTTTCTCTGATAGGCGAAGATAACCAAAGGACCAAAATACCGAAATAAAAGCTGCAGCAATTCCCCCTGCTGTAGAATAGAACGTAGCAGGTGATGTGATCTTTCCAGTGACAATAACCGAAAATGAAAGAATCACAGCAGCTACAATCGTACATATTAGCTGTCCCCAAAACCCAAAGCTACCTAGTCTCTTAAAATACCTCGCAGTGTTCTCTAGTCGTTTCGCCACCTAAACCAAGAAGGGCAAAAAATCAATTCTCGGTAGTACAAATAGCGACATGCCAAAACTCTCCTAGGCCTACTTCAATAGGAGACAACTGCACAATAAGCTAAAAATATCATGTAATTAGGTGAGTTGGTGTTAAATTACACTCGATAAGCAATTTCTACCTAACATTAGGATCTTTGTCACTACGGTACCTAAGATCGAAACCATCATATCCTCCCTTGAATACAAACTAAGACAGAGATTCGATATCAATAAATTCAAATATCGTCACATTACATACCAGTATACCACACCCTCTTAAGCGCACAAAACTTGGTATAGAAAAGTCCTGAGTTCTGATTAACACCCGAAATTCATATGAAATTTCGACACAATACAGTACCTAAAAGTGATCATATAATCAAGTAGAGCCAGTAGTAGCAATAACACTCGTATAAGTCATTACGGTGCTGTGCCACTCAATCACTCATGACCTGGGTTCGAACCCCGTCAGCATCAAAATCGCCTTTATACCAACACAAAAATGAATTCCAACCCAAAATACATCTGAATTAACCATTAAAACTTTAAAACTAAAGGGAATAATTTCAACATAGAATTTAAAAAACCGTTGACGGAGAAAAATAACAAAATAAAATGATTGGGGGTTACCTGAGCGAGTTTAACCTCGTCAGAGTGGTAAAGTGGTGAGGTAAATTCGGGAGATGCAGAAGTAGTAAACGGCGTCGTTTTAGGAAGGAGATGGAGAGTTTTAGTGGGATTTAGTGAGAGAGGGGGAAGCAAAGAAAGAGAAGAGGAAGAGAGTGTGTTGGGAGGAGAGATAAGGCGGGCGAAGAATGGTATGCGCCGTAAAATGAAAGATTGTGTTGCCGCCGTGTGAACCGCCGCTGACGGTGGCGGTAGAGTGGCGGAACGGCTTGCTGGTACAAGAAGTGCTTGCATAGTGTTGGTCGCTGGAATAAAAACTGGTGAAACAAAATGAAATTGAAACCAAGTGAGAAATTTGGTAAAGGCCGTGTTTTGTTTTGGGAATATGCTTTGCTCCGTCTTTGACCCAAATGGAGGGATTAGAAGATGGATTAAATTTTATCTTTAATTATTTAAATTTTATATTAAATATATTTATAAAAATAAAATCGTATGTTATTTATAACTATAAAATATATATTTAGTCTATTAAATTTAACTAACGTGTCTCGTTCTTAAACGGGATGTCGTGTCACGTGTTCGTGTTCGTTTTGATGCTACCTAGCCTACTACCTTGTACGTATCTTTGTTAGCTATGTGACACGAACATGAAACGGATACGAGATTCAGTATTCTATTTAGGATATGAGACAAGATTTTAAATTTAATAAAATATACCGTCTCCATCCCGATCATTTTTTTGGCTTTTATATTTTTTATTTTAGATGTAATAGTTAATATGTAGTTAATTTATATATATAATGTGTAATGTGTAATTAATTAATGTATATAATCATTAAAGTTAAAATATATTTTTGTATTAATTTAGAGTTTAATAATTGGTATGTAATCATTAAATACATACAATATTATTAGTTAGATAAACCAAAAGTTAAGTAGGAAAACTGTAATACATGTCCTTACTATGGCCGCCACTCGGAGCGAGCGACAAGAGTGAGGCAAGGGTTGGAGTACCCATGGGCATAGATAGACTAGATTAAGGGGAGAGTTGTATGGAGTCACTCGGCCTAGTAGGATGTTGATTCGATCGAGTAAGGGCAACTCGCTCGATTGAGTGGGTCTACTTAGCCGAGTGGGTCGATGAGCTCGACCGAGTTGCGTAAATAGCGGCCTGGAGACTCCTTTATATAAAAAGGCTTGACTCGTAGTTTCATTTGTAAGTAGTGGCATGGAGACTCTTTTATACGGAGTATATATTAGTCTCTTACCAAGTAATGCAATTATTTCAAATAGTAGCTAGATTGCTAAGACAACAAAGTATAGATGCTAGCTTTGCCAAACGGGGCAGGTTGCGTTAGAATATGGGTAAAGTCACATAAGCATCGTGTCGTAAGGGTTGCGTTAGCATACGATGGTGTCAAGTACATGTTAAAAATGGTTTGTGACATATTTTATATTGAACATATTTTTAAAACGGAAACATGTACTTTTGTAAAAATTAATCACATTTATTCAATATCAAGTAATAATATAATTAAAGTGATTTCTTATCATACTTGTTTTAAAGAGTTACAAGTTTTGACCGTAAATGAAACCGATTGGTTAAGACCCGTTTACGGTTTTAGGATTGGGTCCAACTTTGAACGGTCTAACATTAGCAGTCGAACCCAAAGTTCTGATCAACTCATTCCTAAAATGCATGTAATTCCTTACGTATTTTATCTGTAATTCAAATTGAAAAAAAAAATGTTTTTAATTGAAAAAAATGTAACGACAAAATAGAAAAAAGAAAGAATCATCGAGCGCAAGGAACTCATTTTCATTGGTGGCCTGGCCATATACCATCTGTAGTAGAGTGTAGTCTCTCAAAAGTTGAATCCTCCCTATATAGTACTCCATTCTATTCATAATAACATTCTCATTTCATTTTGACACAAAAATTAAGGTTTTTAATTAAATAAGGTAAAATATTATGGTGGGGTGAGGAAATTGGAGAGAGAAAATGTATTGTGGGGTATTATTGTGGGGTGATGTGATTAAAATAAGTATTGTTGTGGGGTAATGTGATTAAAATAAGACAAAGTATGAGTATTGTGGAGTGAGATGATTAAAATAAGTATAAAAATTTACTAAATAAGGAAATAGAAAATGTATTGTGAATAGATGAAAAGGGAAAAAGTGAAGGTTATTATTAATAGGAGTGAGTATATACATTATACTACTGCAGTAGTAAACCACTAGACCTTCCATGGAGTCCACCACTAGGGCAGAACACGGATCGGATATCTGATCCAAAGTGTTAGTTCGCATCGGATATCCAAATTAGAATTCCTAAATTTAGATACCCAATATCCAAACCAAATGTATCGGATATCCAGTGTTCGGATATCCAGTGTTCGGATATCCAAAATAATCGGATCGGATACGGAGATACATCGGATATCCATATTTTGGAATTTACATTAAAATTAAGTTTGAAACACGATCATATTCATCGTTTTACACGATGATTTTCTTCAGTATTCTTACTTTAATGTTCTCGACATAAAATTTAAATATCACTTACATATTTCTCTTATAATTTAAACTTTTATAAGCTGTTTTATGAAATAACATTGTATTTTCTCGAAATTATACTAGAAAATTATAGTTTCGGATCGGATCGGATATCCAAATATTTTAGTTCTAATATCCATATCCAAACCAAAACCAAAGATTTCGGTTCGGATATCCGATCCAAACTTAACTTTCGGATCGGGTATTCAAAAATTTGGATCGAATTCGGATCAGATATCGGATCGGATTCGGATAATTGGATTTTTTGCTCAGCCCTATCCAGCATCATTACCAGCACCACTAAATGGAGTAACCTTCCAAGTGCATCATCCAAAACCTCCTCAAATACATCGACTTAACACTAGACCTTCCTCGGATCCAAGGTGTATGCTCCACTTGGCGTACTGCCCTCCCTCTCACCCTAATCCCTAAATTCCCCTCCCACTTCGGCGTCCCTGATATCGAACCCGAAAGCGAATTTTTTCTCCTTCTTATCCAATCCCAAATCTACCGCATTTCCCCTCTCAACAACACCACCACCCCGACCCCATGGCTCGCCAGAATTGCCGACATTGGTCTTAATAAATCTTACCTCTTGAACCCTTTCAACATTGAAAACTACTTTCATTCCGAACCATCCATTACTGGTTCGATCAACCTTATCGATTCTCGTATTTTCAAACTCGCTAAACCTTGGACTCTCCAATCATTGTCTGACGATAAAGTCGAAACCATTTCAAAGAAAGTGGTCGGTGGGTGGAATATCAACTCTGACTACATCTTTGCTGTATTTGCTCAGGTCGAAGTGCCTTTCCGTAACGACGAAGGCGGCCTCGTGTTTACCAGCTTCGGTGATTCTCAATGGGTTCGAATTAAAAGCACATTCCGTGACACTGAAAGAAAGCGTCAGTATTGAATCCTCGACATTGCGTATCATGACGGTTTATTTTACGCATTTTAGATGGTGAATTGGAAGGTTGGGATTATCAATCCTTATGAAACCCCGATATCTTTTCAATTCATTGATGCTCCTAACTGTGTAAGCGAACCAATTGAGGGTAATTACTCGGGGTTGATTGACGGTGACACGGTGTTAGCCACACTCTCAACAATGTTTACTTGGTGCCTTGTAATGACAAATTGTATCTAGTCATCAGTTCTTGCAAGGTCGGGTCCAAAAAAGCGACATTAACCGTATTCGTTCTAAAAACTAAAGAGAACTACAAGTGGGAACGTGTAAGAAGGCTAAGAGATGAAATACTCTTCATTGGGTACTATGTCTCATTTGGTGTCTCATCCCAATACTTGCAGAATTGTAAACCGGGTTCAATTTGCATGTTCATTTAGACCGTTCCCGTTGATCTACGATGCATGTACGAGTACATTTCAGGGGATGCCCGATGGCGCAGAGTGTCTAGAGATGATGAGTTATCCTGAGTATTGGAGGTACCTTAACATGTACGGCATGGTTGAAGATGATTAAGAAGAAGACGAAGAAGAAGAAGAGAAATGGTTTGTTGGGTTTGCAAAGTTGTGTACCAAGAAGTATTATGGCTTGTTTTTCCCACCTCCTGCTTAGGTTAAGTGTGTTGTAGAGCTGATCAAATGGCCCAGGCCCGCTAGCCTGACCCGGCCCAGCCCGATTTTTCATCGGGCTTGGGCCTTGAATTTTGGCCCGAAAAGCCCACGGCCCGAAGCCCATGGCCCGAATCAAATAATTGGGCCGGGTTTGGGCCGACCTCAAGGCCCGAATTTTGGCCCGACCCGACCCGAACATATGCAAAATTTAATAGATTTAATAAACAAACTGGCATCTATGGAGGAGTAGTAATCTATTTACCTGTATTATTAAGAGTTTTGTAATGCTGAAAATTGTGCACTTAATTAATCATAGGTCTGTCCCTTTTGTCTTCTTCTCATCTCTAACTTCAAATAAATAATTTCTTGAGACGAGGGAAAAAATGTTATTTGTTTAAATTAGTAATTTCTAAATAGTATTATACATGCACATTTCACTAGTTTTTCATGTTACGTTACGTTCATTTGTTGAAAACTTGTCGTAACAATACTACGTACATGTGTAGAGTCTATTGATCGAATACGAAACAGGGGGGGTGAATTGAGTATTAAAAACTAGCCCCACTTTTTCGATTTATATTATATGTAATTAATTATTTGATCTTATGAATTAAAATCAACTAATTAATTAATCAAAGTAAGCGCGAATAACGAAATAACGAAAAGTAAAGAGATAAGAGAGCGGCACACGATTTTTGAAGTGGTTCAGTTTCACACGTTGAAACCTACGTCCACTATTCTCGATTAATAATTTTTAGTACCTTTCTACGGATTACAAAAATTACCAACCCACTCGTATAATCAACACTATGATTATAAATCAAGGTGAGTATCGCTAAATACTCTATACTATCTTAAGCTAATAAGAAAGTACAATATAACTCACACAAATTCCCGTTAAAGAATTGTAAGCTTATAATGATGTACTATTATCCAATAACGTATTTCACTCAAGCGATTGATAATAATTGATGCACAACTCTTTTAAAAACAAACTCTAAAAAGAATAAATATTTGCTCAAAGGTTTGCTTTAAAACGATTTTGGAAAATCAACACAAGTAAAATAAATAGCCGTGTGTATATGTGTGTTTCGTGTATCTGTCGTGTTCTCTTACAATTGATATGTGAATGAGTATTTATAGTAGAAGAATTATAGTAGATCTAAAACCCTAGTATAATATTTAATAAAGATACTTATCTTACCATAAAATAATATTTGCTTATCTTTTAGAAAATATCTTTATCTCAAAATATTATTTGGTTTATCTTATAGAAATATATTTATTTTAATATCTCAAAATATTGTTGTAAAGATATAGTAGAATCCTAGATTAGGTAAACAAGGAAAACAACCTATGGAGGCCGAAATTCCTAGCTCACGAAACCCTAGGAGGCACGCATCCCTAGGTGGCACAAAACTAGGTTTCCACGAAACCCTAGATGACTCAAACACTAGGTGGGCTAATTAGGTTAACAACAAATTGAGATAGAATATATTAGAAACCCTAGGTAGCATGACAACCCATAAGTTGTATTACTAACCAATAGAATATATTCTCTAATAAAACTTTTGATAAATATAAAAAATACTCTTTCACTTTTGAAAACATTTCAAAACATTTTATTTCCAAAATCATGCATCAATATTTTATCATCCAAAGTCATAGGCTAAAGCTATAACTTTGAACATAAAATCTCTCGAATGGAATAGTTACCGAATGACGACCTATACTATCTAATCTTCACAAAGATCTTCAGTATACGAATCATCTCTTCATCTTGATCACAAAGACCTTCCATCTCGAGTCTTGTGTAGTTTTATGTAGATCTTGCTTGAAGCGATTTTCTTTAAAGTTATGCCTGGTTAGCTATAACTTTCATATTCACTTCCAAAGTTATTCCTGAAGTTGTTATAACTTTGTCTCACAGACTTTATCAAAGTTATGCCTAACTTTGATCTTTCTTCTCATAATTGTTGCTAGCTATAGTAAGACTAAAGCACACAATTACACGCATAGGATATATCGAGTAAAAACATATTATTACGTAAACACATGTCATTATCAAAACTATCAAATTGGTCCAACAAATTCCCCCTTTTTGATGATGACAAGTCTCTTATGATTTCCTCTTAACAATGTGACTAAGTATGGTTCCCCCTCAACAAAGCACTCCAAAGTTATAGCAACTTTGATCGCAAGAACATAACAACTTAACCAAAGTTATAGCTTGAAAGACTTTAAGAGATAACGAGTCTTGACAAGGAGCAAGCTTAAGCAAAGACTCAAATCATATCATTTCTTCCCCCTCTTGGCATCATTGAAAAGACAAGAACAAAGACATGAAACGACTAGAATAACACATGTCAAGGCAAGAAATAGATTTGCAAAATACGCAATATAAAACGATATATACCAAGCAAAATCAAGTGCAAATGTTAATTATGAACTACAAACCACAAAATAGAGTGTTAGTTGCCATTGGGCCGAATAGAACAAAGGTTAAACAAGCCAAAATGGGCCGAATTGGTTAGGTAGTTCAAGAGATAAGCAAACAAGGATAGGAAATCAAGGCATCGTGGGTGGGCGGGTGAGATTAGGGTGCTATATAACCGGGCCTAGTGCGGTACTCGAGAGTGGAGAGACGGTCAAGGCACGAGGACACATGTGTAGCTTGAGCGGTGAGGCAAACGTCAAAGTTCCGGAGTTTCAATGAAAGAGCCTCCGTCGCATCAAAGATAGTACGCATCCCCTCACGCATTTCCGTACCACTTTTAACCAAAGAACCGCCTTGGCTCACCAAATATGTCATCCGATCCCTTTGCCTATACATTTCTTGTTTACAATCGACAATGTTCCTTTCCAATTTAGCAAGGCAATCATCCAAACCCGTCATCCACGCCCTCATCTCACGACTCACACCCGACCCACCTTGGTCACGGGTAGAGCTCGAAGAACCCAATGCCACGGTTTGAACGATCTTGTCCAAAACCGCATCAATCTTCTTGTCCTGCGCATCGAGGCGCTCCATCACACTTCCCATGAACAAATCCAACCTAGACTCGATTCCTGAAAAATTAGTCCCAACCGGTTTCAACCCGACCGAACCCCCTTTTGTTAAAAACATCAACTCCGGTCCACACGCATCCAACTTCATGAATTTCAAGAACGTGTCACACATGTCATCTTTTACGGTAACCCCATAATTGTTCACATCTACGACCCCTTTCGACTCAAGGAGCCGTGACACCCACATCCCGTAGGGTAGATCAAGGGTCGAATAAAGCTTGTCCTCGGTCACCGAAAAAGCGGTTTGTGAAATACGAGAAAATACAAGAAAAGATAAATTAACCCGGTTTCCCTCCAACCAATTCCTCACAACTAACATCTCATAGCATGCAATCTTGTCCCGTCCTCCTTGACGCGGAATTATGGTATTCCATAAAAAATTCAGCATAAATTTCAACTTAGGGGACACACTTCCCGCCAAAACACAACTCGACAAAGACGCCCCAACATCAAAGTATTTCTTAACTTCCAACTTAGTCATGTCCGTCAGTTCATCCCATGACGTACTCGGTTTGATTTTGATTCCATCATCAGGAACCGAAAACAGAGTACAAAAGTCCGTCACGGAAATCGAGACTAAACGACCATTAATAACGGCATTCAACACTCCATCGGTTAACGAAACAGAAGCGAAAAACTGTATTACCTCAATCGGATAGACTGGACCCGAAAACTGTGCCACGGTTTCCCATTCTTGAAAATTGAGAAAGTCGGTAAAGAATCCTAAAGCCGCATATTTGTCACACCAAGCTTTCGGATAAAAACGACCACCGTGTATTCCGTACTGAGCAACTCGGTTTACAAGCTTTCTTTCATCTTTCGTGAGACGGAGTTTATCAAGCCCGGAAGATGTTTCTTGAGGCGAAAAATCACGGAATGTAACCCGTGTAATCACCTCGGGAACCGTGTCAGCAACTTCGGTTGTAGCTTCTTCTTGGACTCTAGCTTTGCCCTTATTTAACCTTCTTCTTTTTGTACCCTCAAGACCCGCACCGGACTCGGTTTAGTTTATGGTGGGTGATTTTTGGGTGGGAGTATGAGAGGTATTTTTGGGCATACTAGGCTTAGGAGTTTTGGGATTTGGGTTTTTGGAGATTTTTGACCTTGTGGAAGCCATGGATGAAGCTTGAGAAATTGATGGTTAAATTTTTGTTGTTGTGGTAGGGGTGCCGTGAAAAAGGAGAAGAAATAAAAAAAATTTGGTGAAGTGTTTTGATGGTGAAAGTGATGGGTAATTATGAGGTGTAAGAATTGGGTATTGTGCTTTTGTACTTGGCACATGGGGTGCCGGCTCCAAGTCCCTTGTTTCCTTTTTTTTTTTTTTTTTTTGAATTTTGGTAGGAAAGTGAATCTTGGGTAGTTAATTGTTGGGATATGGTAAGGATAGAATTTGGTAAATAAAAAGATATGGTAAGGTATTTTGTGTTGAGAATTTCGGTCAAGGTGAAATACATGGGTAGAATTTGGCTCAATTTTGGAAAGTGAATAAGATAGGTTTTTGGCAAATATGTGGTTCATAATTCAATTTCCATAAAACACTTAATATGCAAGATACTCACGTAAAATATATTATATTAAACACAAATATACTAGCAATAAATATGCGGACACAGTCATACAATCTCGTCTTATTCTAACCAGTCACGCAGGTTCACAAAATAAATAAGATGAATTTAATTGCTACCGATTAAACCAATTTCCAACCGCAAAATCTCAAAACGTCTTCTCGCTAACGCCTTTGTTAAAATGCCAGCCCATTGATTGTCAGTACTACAAAATTCGAGTTTAATGTTGCCCTTTTTCTACATGGTCATGCAAAAAATGATGTCTAATGTCTATATGCTTAGTACGAGAATGCTGAGCTGGGTTCTTAGAAATAATAATAATAGCACTCGTATTATTACAGAAAACAGGCATACAACCAACATTAACACCATAATCACATAGTTGTTGCTTTTACCATAGTAGTTGAGAACATACCAGTCCTGCAGCGATATATTCGGCTTCTGCAGTAGATAATGCAACCGAATTTTGCTTCTTTGAGCCCCAAGTAATTATGCAAGGTCCAACAAACTTGGCAAATCCAGAGGTACTTTTTCTATCTAAGGAGCATCCTGCATAATCTGCATCTGAATATCCTACTAGATCGAAATTACACTCAAGTGGATACCACAAATATAAATTAGATGTACCAATTAAATATCTCAAGATATGTTTAACTGCAATCATATGTGACTCTTTAGGACTTGATTGAAATCTAGCGCAGACACATACACTGAACATAATGTCAGGTCTACTTGCAGTTAAATATAATAGAGAACCAATCATACCTCGACATGTAGTCTCATCTACGGACTTACCATTTTCGTCTAAGGTCAACGTTTTGTCAGTTACCATAGGCGTGTCCATTGGATGAGCGTTTTCCATACCAAATTTTCGGATTAGCTCCTTGACATATTTTTGTTGGTGAATCTTTATCCCTTCTTTGGTTTGTTAAATTTGCAATCCTAGGAAGAATTTCAATTCTCCCATCATGCTCATTTCGAATTCTGAGGTCATAAGATCTGAAAAATACTTGCACAATTTATTGTTAGTAGAACCAAAAATAATATCGTCTACATAAATTTGAGCAACAAGTAAATCAGTATCCTCAGATTTTAGAAATAGGGTTTTGTCGACAGATCCTCTTTTAAAATTGTTTTGTAATAGAAATTTTGACAATCTGTCGTACCAAGCCCTAGGCGCTTGTTTCAAACAATATAAAGCTTTATCGAGTTTAAAAACATGGTTTTGAAACTTGCTATTCAAAAATCCAGGAGGTTGTTCGACAAAAACCTCTTCTTCCAAATAACCGTTAAGAAATGCAGTCTTAACGTCCATTTGGAATAATTTCATTCCTTTATGAGCTGCGAAGGCGATGAGCAAGCGAATAGCTTCAAGTCTTGCTACTGGAGCGAATGTCTCGTCATAATCAATCCCTTCTTGTTGATTATAACCTTGAACGACCAATCGAGCCTTGTTACGAATTATAACTCCCGAATCATCCAATTTATTTCTGAATACCCATCGAGTACCATTCACAGTTTGATTAGAAGGTCGTGGCACAAGGTGCCATACTTTATTGCGTTCGAACTGTTGA
This sequence comes from Heliosperma pusillum, assembly GCA_022085475.1. NCBI lineage: Eukaryota > Viridiplantae > Streptophyta > Magnoliopsida > Caryophyllales > Caryophyllaceae > Heliosperma > Heliosperma pusillum. The sequence continues at coordinate 45,583 of JAIUZE010066090.1, forward strand.
AGCTCCTCTTGCATAGCCACAATCCAGTCGGATTCTGCAAGAGCTTCCTTGATGTTGGTAGGCTCTATGGTAGACAGAAATGAATAGAATGAACAAAAGTTATTTAAAGTTCGCCTAGTTTGAACTCCTTTAGTCAAACTTCCTAGGATACTATCCATAGGATGAGAACTCTTATATTTCCATTTTTTAGAGTTCCTAGGCTCATCATCATCTGATGAACTCTCATTTTCCTCAAATGATTCAGAATCAAGATTGGTTCCCCCTGAGTTGGACTCTGGGGTTATAGCTGAAGTTGGTACAACTTCAGTTACACCATCTTGGTTCTGGTTCAAAGTTATAGCATCATCAACTATAACTTCAGTTTCCTTTTCCTTGTTTTGAGAAGAGACATTCGTATCATCAACAATTGTCTCAGTTCTCTGTTCAAGGTCATTTGCGGATTTATCAAGTTCGTCATTGATTCCTTCAATAAATTCTTCATTATTATCTGGCACGTCATCTCTGGAGAGGCGAAAGTCTGGATCATTCATATCTTCTTCTTCATTCTTGAGTAGTCGTCGACTAGGACGAATACGTACCTTGATCCACCGCGGCTTCTGACTTTCATAGGTCCACACAAATCCATGTGTACCAACTCAAGTGGACCCTCTACACCGATTATGTTGCCCTTCTTGTTGTCTCCAAAGGTGACCTTGCCACCGTTGAAGGGCTCTAGTGAAAGAAAAAGATTCTTGTTTCCGGTCATGTGTCTCGAACATCCACTGTTGAGATACCATAGATTGTTTTCTTTCACTATTATCTGCAAGAGAATCAAATACAATTTTTAGGTACCCACGCTAAGTTGGGTCCTTTGTGGTTAGTGACTCTATGTATTTGATCCTTCCTAACCCATACTTGTCTAACGATTCTTTTCTTCTTAACATAGGGTTGTCTAGGTTTATTATAGTTATTATTGTTACGACGCACATTAGGTTTAAATGACTGCTTCTGATTCACATAAGATTTAGATTTTGAAGGTACAGGTGTGTAATCGAAAGCTATGTCATAAAACCATCTAAACTCATTATTTCTAACCTCATCACGTTGAGGTTCATGTTCAGACTCATTAACACTAGATACGTCATGTTTTTTAACAAACTCAGTTTGATTTTTGTTGTCGTTGACATATTTAACACAATTATCTTTAACATGACTGTTGTGACCACAATAATTGCAAATCAGATATTCTGAAAGGTTGACATACTTCCTTCTTCTGAAATCACGGTCAGAAGGAGTGGATTTGCATTTATCATGGTCTCTACGACTATAGCATTCATGACCTAGACCCATCTTCATGTTATTATTAGATTGTTCGGTAAGAAAGTCTAAGACCTTCTGACTTCCTTCCCACTTATCATGAACTTTTCGTGCATGTAGGAGCAATTCCTTCAAAGACTGAATTTCTTTTTCACATGACGAATGATCTACATTCGAGTCTTTGGAGAGATTGTTCTTTTTGAAATTTTCACGAAAGTCATTGAAACGTTTGTTCAAGATAAGTTTCTCTTCATTATGTTGACTTTTGGCTTGAGAGAATTCAGCCTTTATATCTTTCAATTGCTGAGAAAGAAAAGAGTTTACTTTCTCGTGATCAAGGATAACAACTTCCTTTGCCTTAGCTTCAGATTGTAAAAGCTCATTGACTTTCTTCAATTCTAAAGTTATAGCTTCATTAGCTATAACTTTGGCTTGAAGATGCTTAATGTTGAGTTTTAACTCTGAGATTATAGCTTCATTAGCTATAACTTTAGACTCAAGAGCTTCTTTCTTAACATTTGTCTTGTCTGAAGTTATAGCTGAAGTTGCCACAAATTTAGACTTGAGCTTTTTAGCTTTGGCCTTTAGAAGTTGGTTTTCCTCAGCAATATCAAGAATTTGTTCTTTAAGATCTTTTAATTCAAGACTCTGTTCATGACAATGATCTAAGGCTTCTTCAAAATACTTAATTAAAGACTTCTTAGATAAATTCTTAACTTGCTTTTTAAGTTCAAGATGACTTACCTCTTCGTCATATTCTGAATCTGGTTCTGAATCTGAGTTGCCAACAAGACACATCTCGGATTCGCTTTCATTGTCACTGTCAGAAATTAGGTCAAGACTGACGTTGCTTAGACACAAGTTGGCGACCTCCTCTTCCTCTGACTCGTCGCCCTTTGTGTCGAGATCTCCCCAACAATAAGCCATCATCACTTGCTTGAATTCCTTCTTGGTTTTGTCTCGTTGATTTTTTTCTTTGATTTTCTTCCATGTGGGGCAATCTTTGATCATGTGATCATTATCTCCACATTTGAAGCAACCACGACTTGAAAGAGACCTTATTGACTCAATTGGCTTTTTGTAAGATTTGTTAGTGTTATTGTTAAACGTTTTCCCTTGTGGTTTATTAAAGAATTTTTTCTTAAAACGTCTAGCAAATAACACTGTTTCATCTTCAAGATCCGAATCATGTCTTTCACTAGATTCGTTTTGTAAAGCCACTTTCTTGCAATTACTATCATTTGCCTCACCTTCATCAAGAGTAATCTCGTGAGCCATTAGGGTTCCAAGTAGCTCTTGATAAGATAGGTCAGATAGGTCTTTACATTCCTCAATTACTGTCACCTTAGGTCTCCATCGTTTAGATAGACTTCTAAGGATCTTCCTGGCAATTTCCTCGGAGTCAAAAGTTTTTCCAAGATTTTTCAATTCATTAATGATACTAGAGAAGCGAGTGGACATGCTGTCAAGCGATTCATTTTGTTCCATGGAGAACAGTTCGTATTTTCGCATAAGTAGTGCAATACGTTGCTTTTTGACAACAGTTGTCCCCTCATAGGCTAACTCAAGACCATCCCATATTTCCTTGGCAGTAGAACTAGATGAGAAACGATCAAATTCAGTATGGGTCATGCCGTTTTGCAACAGACTGATAGCCTTTGAATTTTTCTCAGCTTTCTTATAATCTGCCTCAACATAGTCATCTTCTTTCTTTTCGATGGAAGTGCCAGTAGCAGATCCAAGCATGATCTTATTAGGACCATTCTTAATGATTAGCCAACACTCCCAATCGTTACCCTTTATGAAATGGGTCATCATATTTTTCCATAAACTGTAGTTCTTCCCGTCGAATACGGGACACTTCAGATGTTTGGAATCCATTAAAATAAAATTAAATGCAGCGGAAAATAAATAAAAATAAAAAGATAAATGGATCAGACTCCTTGCTGTAAGGCAATCAAGAGCACGAGGCTCTGATACCAATTGTAGAGTCTATTGATCGAATACGAAAGAGGGGGGGGGGGTGAATTGAGTATTAAAAACTAGCCCCACTTTTTCGATTTATATGATATGTAATTAATTATTTGATCTTATGAATTAAAATCAACTAATTAATTAATCAAAGTAAGCGCGAATAACGAAATAACGAAAAGTAAAGAGATAAGAGAGAGGCACACGATTTTTGAAGTGGTTCAGTTTCACACGTTGAAACCTACGTCCACTATTCTCGATTAATAATTTTTAGTACCTTTCTACGGATTACAAAAATTATCAACCCACTCGTATAATCAACACTATGATTATAACTCAAGGTGAGTATCGCTAAATACTCTATACTATCTTACGCTAATAAGAAAGTACAATATAACTCACACAGATTCCCGTTAAAGAATTGTAAGCTTATAATGATGTACTATTATCCAATAACGTATTTCACTCAAGCGATTGATAATAATTGATGCACGACTCTTTTAAAAACAAACTCTAAAAATAATAAATATTTGCTCAAAGGTTTGCTTTAAAACGATTTTGAAAAATCAACACTAGTAAATAGATGTGCCGTGTGATTGTAGTGTATTTCGTGTGTTTTACAAATTGTATGTGAATGAGTATTTATAGTAGTAGAATCATAGTAGATCTAAAACCCTAGTATGATATTTAATAAAGATACTTATCTTATCATAAAATAATATTTGCTTATCTTTTAGAAATATCTTTATCTCAAAATATTATTTGGTTTATCTTATAGAAATATATTTATCTTAATATCTCAAAATATTGTTGTAAAGATATAGTAGAATCCTAGATTAGGTAAACAAGGAAAACAACCTATGGAGGATGAAATTCCTAGCTCACAAAACCCTAGGAGGCACGCATCCCTAGGTGGCACAAACACTAGGTTTCACGAAACCCTAGGTGACTCAAACACTAGGTGGGCTAATTAGGTTAACAACAAATTGAGATATAATATATTAGAAACCCTAGGTAGCATGACAACCCATAAGTTGTATTACTAACCAATAGAATCTCATAAATATATTCTCTAATAAAACTTTTGATAAATATAAAAATACTCTTTCACTTTTGAAAATATTTCAAAACATTTTATTTCCAAAACCATGCATCAATATTTATCATCCAAAGTCATAGGCTAAAGCTATAACTTTGAACATAAAATCTCTCGAATGGAATAGTTACCGAATGACGACCTATACTATCTAATCTTCACAAAGATCTTCAGTATACGGATCATCTCTTCATCTTGATCACAAAGCCCCTCCATCTCGAGTCTTGTGTAGTTTTATGTAGATCTTGCTTGAAGCGATTTTCTTTAAAGTTATGCCTGGTTAGCTATAACTTTCATGTTCACTTCCAAAGTTATTCATGAAGTTGTTATAACTTTGTCTCACAGACTTTATCAAAGTTATGCCTAACTTTGATCTTTCTTCTCATAATTGTTGCTAGCTATAATAAGACTAAAGCACACAATTACACGCATATGATATATCGAGTAAAACATATTATTACGTAAACACATGTCATTATCAAAACTATCAAATTGGTCCAACAACATGTTTCACTAATGCATTTGTTAAGCTACGTTCCTACTGCTTACATTGACAATACTCATCAAATCACATAATTTAGTATTAAATTTTTTTATGACAGAGTATCTAGTTATATAATGAGATTTCTAAAGTCATTTGAATAATGAATATTATAAGCCCGAATTGGCCCGAAGCCCGCTTTAAGCCCGCATGGGCTGGGCTTGGGCCAATAAAATTGGCGTACACATATGGCCCGACCCGACCCGACCCGCACTCTTGGGCTTAATTTTATGCGGCGGCCCGGCCCAAACCTGACCTGACCCGGCCTATGATCACCTCTAGTGTGTTGGAATATTTATTAGTATTCGAGTGGCCTAAGTGTTTCGGGTTTTAATAGAAGTTAAGTTCATAATAAATATTATGACTTTAATATAAAAGGTGACACCGTCATGAATCGGTTTCAATTAATGTAATTAAAGTCCGGGATCTATTATTCACTTTTACCTTACCCTAATATAAGTCGTCTTTCACGAAAAGGTACGATTGAGTTTGATTATGTGAAAATGTATGCACCCATCATATATTTATATGTGAGAGATACTTGAAGTTAAAACAACATATCAAATATCATAATCATAAGAGAAACAAAGTACGTACAAAGAAAAGAAAAGTCAAAGGCAGAAAGATAGTTTCTTTCTCCATCACCAAAAGAACATCAAGGAAAGGGTTAAGGAAGATAATTAATTTTCTATACTTCTTATTATTGTATTGATTGCGTCTGTAAGACATGAACCAAGGTTAGTCTTTTATACCGTCTTATTAATTGTATTAGGGTTGAATTAATTCAAGTCTATATTGATTCTTGGGACTGATTTTATTATCGAAATCATAAAGTATTATCTAACATTTGGTATCATAGCAATTATAGATTTGATTAATTTACCTGTGAAAGTGTGTATTACCATTGAGTTGTATTTGTACGAAATCATGTCACTTGAAAATGAATTGCTATTTTTTTATTGAGTGGTTTCATGAATGTAATGATTGGTTTTCATCAATGGTATACACGTTACATGTATAATCTCATTGATTTACACATATTTTAATTCAGTTAGACTACCCGCATCAGTCATCAGTTTGGATAAAACTGATGCTTAAATGAGAAACTGATGGTCACAAATACTGCATTGGTAATCACTTTGGGAAATGAAATGGATGGCCATACAAAAGTTGAAGACTTGAAACCTTCTTATGCCGCCCACTTTTTAACTTGGTTCTTGTGCCCAATTTGATTTCTAACTTGGTATTTGTGCAGAAATTTGTTTCTCACCCTACAACTTGCTAGTTCAACTTTTGTTTTTGTTTTAATTGTATTCCAACGGCATATTTCCAACGGCTATTTCACTTTATTTTCAACAATTATTTTCAATGTCCATTTTCTATAAATAGTTGTCAAATTTCTCAACAATTTTCTCATTCAATTCTTCTTATTATCTTTACTAAATTTTCTAATTTACATATTACTAATTATTCTCTCATATTTATCCACTTTATGGATCTAAATAATCCAAGACCACACTATGAAAATATTGATCCTAAAACATTAGAAATATGGAATCAATTTCACCAAACTTTTGGTATTTTACCACAAAATTCATTACTCCCACAAATTCCGTATCTCCAACAAAATCCGCCACCCACACAAAATCCGTATCTCACACAAAATCTGACTTCCCTTCAAAATTCACATCCCTCTCGGCAATGTAATATTAATCCAACTCAACAAACTTATTATAATCTTCCACCGCCACCGCCACCGCCATCACATCGACTAAATATTAATATTCCACCTTTAAGTCAACATTTTTCATCAGAAGAAAATAATTACCCCCCATTTTCTTCTCAAACACCTCCAAATTACCAAAATACTCCTCAAAGTAATGTTCAAATTGAAGAATTAAATGACGATAACAACAATGAGAAGAATTCTGATGAGGAGGGACCAGGTCATACTAAACAGTTTACTAGGTTAGAGGATGAAGCATTGATTTCGTCTTTTATGAGAGTCTCTGAAGATAGTATTGTTGGCACTAACCAAAAGAGAGAGGCACTCTGGGGGAAAGTGGAATCTTTGTATGAAGAAGCCCGTCTTGCAAATCCACAAAATCTTAGACGTAAAAACGTGAATTCTCTAAGTTGCAGAATGCGTCGTATATGCAAAGCCGTCATGGTATGGGGTGATTGTTTTGAAGAAGCTAATCGCAAAAAATCTAGCGGGATGTCGGAAGATGACGTTATTCAAATGGCTCATAAGTTACATAAGGGAAAATTCAACTATGAACATGCTTGGCGCATGTTAAAACATTATAGAAAATGGCAAGAGCGCATTGCTCCATATTCCACTAATACGGGGAAGAGGGGACACGAAGAAGATCCAACATTTCCAACAAATGTCTCTACACCCGAAACCGGTAGTAGTGGTAAGAGAAGTAGGTTTAATGATGGAACATTCTCTCAAGCTTGCTCTATAGAAGAGGGAAGTGCATCTAATAGTCGTCCAATTGGTAGAGATGCAGCTAAGAAAGGTAAAGGAACGATGAAAACAGTTATCGAAGAAGTAAGTCATTTCAGTAACATCGTGAAAAATTTGAATTTTAATATGACTAATGATAATGATAATGAGTCAAAAAGGTTGGCCATAGATGCAGAGAAAGTAAGGGTAAAAGAAAAGAAGATTAATTGGTCAATACTTAGTAAACTAATGGATTCTCCGTCCTTAACTCCGGAAATGGAAGAGATGAAGGCGAAACTCATAAAAGAACTATTATAGTATTTCATACTAGTTTAGTTTCTATTTATGCACTTGTATTAAAATTTAATGTAATTCGCAATAGTTTAGTTTTTAATTATCTACCTTTATTTAGAAAGTATTGTATTTAAGTTGTATTTATTTTGAAAGTATTGTCTTGTAATGTAATATATTAAATTTTACGTATATGTTGTTAAGTATTATCTCTTATATTTTTTTAAAAAAAAATCTTACATTATACACACAAATTCTTATCTTATCTCCTATCCACATAAAATCTTATATTATCCACATGAATCCAAAGGAATCCACATAAAATCTTATCTTATCCAAATAAAATCTTACCTTATCCTCATTAATTTCCTCTATATAAGCAATCAACCTCACTATCAAATAAATCACTCAAATAACTATAAATATTTCTCATAAATCACCCAATCAATGTGGTCCTCAAGTTCCTATCCTCTTTCACCCTCATGCTCACCACCACCATCCTCTTCCTCATCATCATCAACCTCTTCAGAAGAGAATGTTAGACGAGAGGCGCGAAGACAAAAAAGAATTGCAACACACGAAGCTGTCAGGTATATGATAAATTATATGGCAACTAATGTTATACCACTTATATTGGTAAAGTATACTACTACTAAAGAAAGAACATATATTGAGAGAAACCGAGAGGAGGGCCATTATCGCCTCTTTAACGATTATTTCTCTGAAAACCCAGTTTACCCTCCACAAATGTTTAGACGTAGGTTTCGAATGCGGAGATCTTTGTTCCTTCGTATCGTAGAGGGTGTAGGGGCCTATGATACGTATTTTCAACACAAACCTGATGCTACAGGTAGGTTGAGTCTGTCACCGTTAATTAAATGCACAGCAGCACTTCGTCAGTTAGCATATGGAGAGGCTGCTGACAGAGTAGACGAATACTTGAGGCTAGGGGAATCAACGGGAAGGAAGGTTCTTGTTAAATTTACCAACGCTGTTATTCAACAATTTGGGGACGAGTATCTGCGGCGTCCAACTGTTCGGGATCTACAAAGGCTTCTACAAGTTGGAGCTCATAGAGGATTCCCGGGCATGTTAGGAAGTATTGACTGCATGCATTGGAAGTGGAAAAATTGTCCTAAGGCTTGGAGAGGCCAATTTCAAGGACGAAGTGGAGAAGCGACTGTGATATTGGAAGCAGTTGCATCGCAGGATTTATGGATATGGCATTCATTTTTTGGTGTACCTGGATCGTGCAATGATATAAATGTGTTACAAAGGTCGCCTGTTTTTGATGACTTATTAAATGGGAGGGCTCCTCGAGTTAATTATATAGTTAATGGACAACAGTTTGACACAGGTTATTACCTGACCGACGGTATATACCCTCAATGGTCAACTTTTATACCATCAATCTCTCTTCCACAAACACCTAAGGATAAGTTGTTTGCTGAAAAACAAGAGGCGGCAAGGAAGGATGTGGAGCGTGCTTTTGGTGTAATTCAAGCGCGATTCGCAGTTATTCGAAGACCAGCTTTAACATGGAAAGAGTCTATGTTGAATAAGGTAATAACGACATGTATCATACTACATAACATGATAGTAGAAGATGAACGTGATACGTACACAAATTATGCAGATTATTCAGAGTATGAGAATCTGCACTCACAAGTTCAAGAACCAGAGTATGGAGCGGGATTTCAGATTGAAATTGATAGATATATAACAAATCGCGATAATTTGCGTTCTAGAAGCACGCACATGTCATTAAAAAAGAATCTAGTCGACCATATTTGGCAACGTTTTGGTGCTGCACATTGAAAATTTAAATCAGCAAATTGTACTCGTAGCTTTATATTAAATTACGCATTATTAAGTTAGAATTTTTAATGTTTTAAATTTTTTTAATGAAAAATTTTATTTTGAAAATTACGATTATTAACTAGAATTATTAACTAGCTACGGTTATTGATTAACTTTTACAATTAATTATATAGATGAAATTAATGATAGTTTTTTGTTAATTAAAAATGTGTGAGATAGAATAAAGTAAGAAAGAGAAAAACTTGATGGTTAATTGATGTGGGGAAAAATGAGTAAAATTTGGTGATGGGAGAAAAGGTGAGGTGGATAAATATTAGGAGAGAGAAATGATATAAAATAGTAAAGTGATGGAAAATAAGTGATGATGGATGCGGATAGTCTTAGTAATTCCGCTGCTGCGCTGCATAGTCCTTGATGTCATTAAGGGATGTTTTGGAATCATTGTCAGAACCATGTTCCCTCTGTTTTCTTCCCGCGCCAAATTTAACAAGAATTGGGCATTATATAATCATATCATTGTTATATAATCATACTCATTGTTATACAATATGTTGCGTCAATTTGCATTAATGCCGAAGTATTATTGTTAGCCAAGTGGCACCATTTTGCTAAGAGATTTGTCCTTTTGGGAGGATTCTTTATGCTTCATTGAAATAATGTCTTAATTTCATGTATGATAGTGTCATACTCGTGTTTGCCTTTTTGTTCCTTATGCAAGTATGTTTGATATTTTTATATCCAAGTTTAAACATTTGTATATACTGGTGTGATCAGACCATGTCTATCTCTTCTACTTGCTTGTATGTTTGATAAGCGAACATTAAAGTGTAATTTTATGGTTTATTTTTTTATTTTTTGAATAGAATTACGGTTTATATTGTATGCAGGTAACTATTGTTCTCAAGTGGTGTGATTGTTAACAGAATACAAACACATATAAAAGTTGGACAAAAGAATGGTACATGGTAAAGTAATGGGTAATTTGTATTATGAAATATTAATACATGTAAGGATAGGTTTACTCATCATATAATTTAAATGTTTTTTTTGTATATGACATGTTAGTCACCAAAGTGGCCTTGTTATATTATATTTCTAGACATTTTAAAATAAAAGTTACCAAATTGATCATGATTAAAGAGATGTTAAAATGACTTTATAGTTCCATTGATCAATTAATTTTGTCATCTATATTTTGGGAGATCACCCAAAGGTGGGTCACTAAATATAGTTGATGATATGAAAGGATTAATTATTCATAAGTTGGGTCTAATAGTGTGTATATCCAAAGATAACACTCTTATTTGACTTATATATGTTGTGATTAATTGTTAAAGTATATATTAACATCAATGACGGTTACTTGTGTTTAAGTGTTGCCCAAAGGTCATTTAAATACATGTCTGAAAGTTTATATTATATTGTTTGAATCTGTATGATAGTTTTTTCAAAGCATTAATAGGTAATCATGTATAAATGTTTGCAGCTTCTCCAAATTTGTTTGCTTCCGCTGACTCTTTCGTAAAGTTTAATGGGCTGAATTATGATGAATGGTCTGAGAAAATCCGGTTCACACTGGGAATAATGGCATTGGACATTGCCATCCTTCTTAATGAGGAGCCTGTAGACATTACAGTTGATAGCTTCGAAGCCAAAAAGGCTCATTATCAGGCTTGGGATCGATCTAACAGGCTGGGTTTAAACCTTATGAGGATGACAATGGCCGATAACAGCAAACCATCTATGCCTAAGACAGAGAAAGCAAGGGAATTCATGCCTAAAGTAAAGGAGTGTTCACAGTCAGATTTGGCTGACAAGTCAATTGTTGGTAGCCTAATGGGCGAGTTGACCACTAAAAGGTTTGACTGGTCTCAGCCGATTCATGATCATGTGACACACATGTCTAACCTGGCAGCAAAGTTGAAGACTTTAGGGATGGATGTAAGTGATACTTTATTGGTCCAATTCATCATTAACGCTCTACTTTGTGAGTTTGGTCAGTTTCAGGTGAATTATAACACCATTAAAGATAAATGGAACTATCAAGAATTAAAAGTCATGCTTATATAGGAAGAGGGGAGATTAAAGAAGATGAAGGATCAAGCTGTTCATTTCCTAAGTCATGATGGTGCCATTAGCAGTAAGGGAAAACCGAGTAAGAAAGGTAAGAAGGGATAGTCTTTCTTCAAAGGAACTGAAAGTGCGATCCAGAAAGAAAAGAAGTGCCATTTTAGCAAGAAAATGGGACACTTCAAGAAGGATTTTCCTAAAGGAAGGCATGGTTTGAAAAGAAAGGTAAAACTATAGTTTTGTTTGCTTTGAATCAAATCTTATAGAAGTACCCAATAATACTTGGTGGTTAGATTCTGGTACAACTACTCATGTTTCTCACATTAAACAGGGATATCATATGAGCCAGCCTATAAGAGGAGTTGAACAGTTTGTATCCATGGGAAACAGGATGAAGGTACGTATTGAAGGCATAGGGACTTACAGATTAATCTTAGACACTGGTTGTCATATAGATCTTATAGATTGTCTCTATGTACCTGATTGTGCTCGAAATCTTGTATCATTAAGTAGATTGGATAATGTAGGTTTTAATTTCAAGTTTGGACATGGTGTATTTTCTTTGTACAGTAATGAATACTTTTATGGTATTGGTACTTTTGATTGATTCACTTTATAAGTTCAATCTTGATGTAAAATTTTTTGATTCCCTATTTTATGTTAAGAGTCAAGGTATTAAACGTAGTGCATCGAATGAACAATCAGCTTACTTGTGGCATCAAAGGCTAGGTTACATATCCAAAGAACGGTTAACGAGGTTGGTAAAAGATGAAATTCTACCTCAATTGGATTTTAGTGACTTAGATGTGTGTATAGACTGCATTAAAGGTAAGCAAACTAAACATACAGTAAAGAAACCAGCTACAAGAAGCTCTAAGCTTTTAGAGATTATATACACTGACTTTTGTGGACCTTTTGACATTCCATCTTGGAGTGTAAAAAGTACTTTATCACCTTTATAGACGATTTATCGCGGTATGGTTTCACTTATATGTTGCATGAAAAGGCTCATTCCGTGGATGTCCTTGAGGCATTCATAAATGAGGTAGAAAGGCAGCTAGAAAAAAGAAGTGAAAATTGTGAGGTCTGATAGAGGTGGTGAGTTTTATGGAAGGTTTAGTGAAAAGGGACAATGTCCTGGTCCATTTGCAAAACTACTTGTAAGTAGGGGTATTTGTGCACACTATACAATGCCTGGTACACCTCAGCAGAATGAGGTTGCTGAAGGGCGGAACCGTACTTTACTTGAAATGGTTAAGAGCATGTTAAGTTATTGTTCTTTACCTCCTTCATTATGGATCCACGCATTAAAGACTGCGACCTGTGTTTTGAATCGGGTTTCTAGTAAAGCAGTTCTTAAGACTCCTAATGAACTATGAAGGGGAAGGAAACCGAGTTTAAGACATATTCGAGTTTGGGGTTGCCCAACAGAAGTAAGGTAGTATAACCCAAATGAAAAGAAACTTTCTCTCCGGTGTCAAAGAAAGATTCTTTAAGAGTTGTCTTGGCTTTGGTAGTTCATTATGACCCGGAGCTTCACCAAAATGGATGTAAAGACCGCTTTTATAGACATTGAGCTTGAGGAAGAAGTATATATGGACCAACCTGAGGTATTTGTATCCCCGGGCAATTAAGATAAGGTGTGTAGGCTGAGAAAGTCGATATATGGGCTAAAACAACCTTCCGGACAATGGTATTTAAAGTTTAATGATACCATCACGTCATATGGTTTCGTAGAGATTACCGTCGATCGGTGTATCTACATTAAGATCAGTGGGAGTAGATTTGCTATTTTAGTCCTATATGTTGACGATATTTTGCTTGCTGCGAATGATCTAGGCATGTTGCATGAGGTAAAAAAATATCTATCTAAGAACTTTGAAATGTAAGATATGGGTGAGGCATCCTATGTGATGGGAATTGAAACTTTCCGTGATAGATCACAAGGATTGTTAGGGTTGTCTCAGAAAGCTTATATAGACAAAGTTTTAGAGAGATATAAAATGAATGAATGCTCTGCAGGGATAGTTCGTATACAGAAAGGGGACAAATTTAGTAAAATGCAATGTCCCCGTGATGAACTGGAACGAAAAGAAATGGAGATCAGAATTCCTTATGCTTCTGTGGTTGGGAGTTTGAGCTATGTTCAGACATGTACTCGACCAGATATCAGCTTTGCTGTTGGAATGCTAGGTCGGTATCAAAGTAATCCCGGGATGGACCATTGGAAAGCTGCGAAGAAGATCCTTAGGTACTTACAAGGCACTAAAGAGCTTATGCTTACATATAAAAGATCTGATCACCTTGAGGTGATTGGTTATTTAGATTCAGATTATGCCGGATGTGTTGATAGTAGAAAATCAACATTTGGCTACTTGTTCCTTTTAGCTAAAGGGGCAGTATCATGGCCAGAAAAGTGGGAAGCAGTCTGTCATTGCTACTTCTACTATGGAAGCCGAATTTGTGGCATGCTTTGAGGCCACTATTTATGCATTCTGGTTGCGAAACTTTATCTCGGGACTTGGGATTATCGATAGTATAGCCAAGCCGCTAAGAATTTATTGTGATAATTCTGCAGCCGTCTTCTTCTCTAAAAACGATAAATACTCCAAGGGTTCTAAGCACATGGAATTAAAGTTCTTATCGTTCATGGAGGAGGTACAGAAGCAAATAGTGTCATTTGAGCATATAAGAACCGATAAGATGATGGCATATCCATTAACTAAGGGATTACCACCTAAGGCGTTCATTGGCCATGTAGAACGCATGGTTGTTGTATCAATGGCCTTGTTGTTGTAAAGTTAATGTGCTTGTAATGGTTGTGACATTTAGAATTCACTTAAAGTATTGTTTCTGTTATAACAGATCTGTTAATCATTATAGTATATGTATACATTACCGTTATTAGATTACATGTGACTAATTGTGAGAATTAATGCCCTTTTTCAAATTAAAGGTGACTTAGATTTGGAATTGATTTGTGATACATGGAAGGAATCATGTCGATTAATAAATGACGTGTGACCGCCATGATCCAATTAGTTCTAATTCGATTAAGGATATAAAAGTTAGTGAACTTAACATAAAGGTTTACATTAAAGTTATTGAACATCAAGTCAACACAAAGGGCAAGTGGGAGAATGTTAGAATATTTATTAATATTCGAGTGGCCTAAGTGTTTCGGGTTTTAATAGAAGTTAAGTTCATATTACATATTATGACTTTAATATAAAAGGTGACACCGTGATGGATCGGTTTCAATTAATGTAATTAAAGTCCGGGAATTATTATTCCCTTTTACCTTACCCTAATATAAGTCGTCTTTCACGAAAAGGTACGATTGAGTTTGATTATGTGAAAAGGTATGTACCCATCATATATTTATATGAGAGGGATACTGGAAGTTAAAACAACATATCAAATATCATTATCATAAGAGAAACAAAGTACGTACAAAGGAAAGAAAAGTGAAAGGCAGAAACATAGTTTCTTTCTCCATCACCAAAAGAACATCAAGGAAAGGGTATCTTTTATACTTCTTATTATTGTATTGATTGCGTCTGTAAGACATGGACCAAGGTTAGTCCTTTATACCGTCTTATTAATTGTATTAGGGTTGAATTAATTCAAGTCTATATTAATTCTTGGGACTGATTTTATTATCGAAATCATAAAGTATTATCTAACAAAGTGGACATGTCCTAGTCTTGATAGTGTTGAGGTTACGTTGCATAATGTCAAGTTTAGTGGAATAACTCCTTACAATGAGTTTAGTAGCAGTCGTCAAGGTTCTGATGAGTGATCGATTCGACTTCAAATATTTCTAAGGTCGTAATGTTGTCGTAGTCATATCTTTAGCAATCGGAGGAGTAACTCTCTTTGTTAGCAAAATAAGTTGGATTAGTTGTTTGTTATTAGGGTTTTTTGACAACTGTTACCTAATATAGTTCAAATATTAGGGCTTGATGCTATGATACAGGTGGTGGATGGGAAGGATCAGAGAAGGATAAATGGGTAATTGTAGCTTTGGTGCGTATGTACAGATGTACTCCGTTACAGTACATATTTTAAAGCAGGCAGTGCAAAGAATGCACAGGTTACCAGCTTGCCATGAAATGGGTTCTCGGTAGCGTTTTCGTATAAAAATTGATTTGCGAGCCCAATTAACTTGCTGACTTTATTGCCCTCTCAAGCCTAAGGTGCACCCAAATTAAGGATCCAAATTGAAACGAGATAGAATTGGCCCAACCTTATTCAACCCGAACTGAATGTTAATTATTGCATTGCGACTTTTATCCCCAAATTACTTAATAACAAACCACTTTTGGGACATTTTAAGTCATTTTAAATCAATTTGAACCGGGTCAATTATGAGTCGGATATTTTCTGATTGGGTCATCTTGGGTCGGGTCAATATTAGGTCAATTAAGGTTCCCGTCGAGTTTGATTCGGGTCGGGTCAATTCGAGTTTCGAGTCATATTCATGTCTAGCAAGTTCGGATCACTTTCAGATTTTGGTCAATCCTATCAGATTAGTCATTCGGATCTCACTCATTTTGCATGTCTAAGCGCAATCCAAAGAAACTCCCCGAAAAAAACAAAATTAAAGTTGAGCTGCTTTCCAAATAAAGAGCGGCACCTGTTTTGTTTTTAAAAAAGCCGCTCTTGTACAAAATCCATTGACAAAGTATCGTTCAACTCATTCCGAAAATGGTAATGGCATTTTATTTGCAGGCTTTGAATCAGAAGAAAGAGAAAGCAAAAAAAAAACAGTTGGTCCATTTTGGTCCGAAGCAATAAGACGGGATTTTGTAACCACTTTACAGTTAGATGTAACCACTATTGAAAACAAGTTGATATAAGTTGTGGTTACATTTTATATAAAAGTGGCAACATAATCCCGTCTTATTTTTCAGACGGAATTAGTCCGTCTGAAATAAGAATTTGCGAAAAAAAAAAGAGAGGTTATTGAATTTGTGTAACGACAAAATAGAAAATAATCGTGGAGCGCAAGCAACTCATTTTCATATATCAGGTTTACAATAGTACTACAGTCTACAGTAGTGTATGGTCCACATTCTACAGAAGTTGAATCAATCTCTTTTAATATAAAAACCAGAAAGGAACCACCACCTACTCTATAGTCTTCCATGGACCAACCTTCCCAAACCAGCAGCACCTCTAAATGGAGCAACCTTCCAACTGACATTCTCCAACACCTCCTCAAATTCATGGACTTAACACTTGACCCGACTCGTATCCGAGCCGTATGCTCCACTTGGCGTACTGCCCTCCCTCTCCACCAATTCCCCAAACCCCATTCCCATTTCCGGGTTCCTAACTTCGAAACCCACCGCCAAGTTTCTCTCCTCCTTACCCAATCCCGATTCTACCTCATTTCCCCTGTTTCCGACAATAACGACAACACCACCCCGTGGCTCGCCAGAATTGCCGAGACTGGTTTTAACAAGTGGCACCTCTTGAACCCCTTTAATGTTGAAGACTACTTCCATTCCCAACCATCTATCACCTCTGGAATTAACCTGCTTCATTATCGTCTTCACGAGCTGGCCAAACCTTGGTCTCTCAATGCCGTGTCTGGTACGACATTGTCGAAGAAGGTGGTCGGAGGGTGGAACTTGAACGCTAACTATGTTTTCGCTGTCTTCGCTCAGATCAAGATGCCTTTCGATAATGGCCATGGTGGGTTGGTGTTGAAGCGGTTACATGATCCTCAATGGGTGCCAATTAAGGGTACTTTTCCTGACAATGAGAAAGAGAAGAGGTTTCGGATACTCGACATTGCGTATTATAATGGTCTGTTTTATGCATTTGAGCTTCTCAATTGCAAAATCGGGGTCATCGATCCGACCAAAACCAAGATATCATTGAAATTCATTGATGCACCGGATTGTCTAGGTGGAACGTTTAAGCATATGTACTCGGTTTCCATTGATGGCGGTACCTACATTCTCAACAATGCATTCTTGGTGCCTTGTAATGACAAATTGTATCTCGTTATCAGTTCCGGCAAGGAAAAGTCCAAAAAAGCGACCTTATTCGTGTTTGTTTTGAAACAACAAGGGGAGAAAGTTGAAGAGTACAAGTGGGAACGCGTAATAGTAGTTCAGAAATCTCTAAGGCCGATATGTCGCGGTCATATCTTTAGTTCCATAGTTGATAAGTAGTCCTGAATCTCGCTTCTAATAGTAGTTCAGAAATCTCTAAGGCCAGTTATGTCGCGGTCATATTTTTAGTTCCGTAGTTGATAAGTAGTCCCGAATCTCGATTCTAATAGTAGTTCAGAAATCTCTAAGGTCGTTATGTCGCGGTCATATCTTTAGTTCCATAGTTGATAAGTAGTCCCGAATCTCGATTGTAATAATAGTACAGAAATCTCTAAGGCCGATATGTCGAGGTCATATCTTTAGTTCCATAGTTGATAAGTAGTCCCGAATCTCGCTTCTAATAGTAGTTCATAAATCTCTAAGGCCGTTATGTCGCGGTCATATCTTTAGTTCCATAGTTGATAAGTAGTCTCGAATCTCGCTTCTAATAGTAGTTCAGAAATCTCTAAGGCCAGTTATGTCGCGGTCATATCTTTAGTTCCGTAGTTAATAAGTAGTCCCGAATCTCGATTCTAATAGTAGTTCAGAAATTTGTAAGGCCATTATGTCGCGGTCATATCTTTAGCAATTTGATGAGTATATTCCTCTGCTTTGGTTGTTAGTTTGTTGCAGCAGTAATTTAGTATGGGATGATATTATGTATGATCTTCTAATTCGATTAAGAAGTCTAATGTCAACTGAATAACTTTTGCTCACGTTGGTTGTGAATTTTAGACCTGGCAAATGGGTCAAACGGGTCGGGTTTGTGTCATGTCATCTCGGGTTTGCTCAATCTTTCGGGTCGGGTCGGGTCGCTTTCGGGTTTGGGCCATTTCGGGTATGGGTCATTTTGGGTCGGGACGTTATTAGATTCATATTCGATTTATTTAGGCCATTTTCAGGTCAAAATGATCAAGTTAGTTTTCGAGTCAAGCCCAAGTCGAGCCAAACTCGCACGAGCCGACTTGGACCAAGCCAAGCTTGAGCTGCACGTGGGTCGTCTCGTCTCATTATCACTCCTAATCACAATAAATTAGGTCTTTTAGGATCATTTCAAATTGGGTCGTCTGTAGGTTGGTGGTTTCGGGTCGGGCTATTTTGGGTCGGGTCTCTTTCGGGTCAGTCAAGGTTCGGGTCGGGTCAATTCGGGTTTCGGGTCAGGTAATTCCGAGTCTTGGGTTAGCCTTATTGGGTCAGGTCAGTTTTGACAAGTCTAGTTGTGATAGTATGTATGTATGACCTTCTCGACTCAATTAGTGATGATACTATATGTGCAGTTTCAGCCTTAAACAGATTCATTTGTACCGTGTCTTTTACAGTTCGTGAGTAGCTTGAGAATTGAGATGACTGGAAATTATGGATGTAGTTTAATAACGAGTATGAGTGGAGCCTCTATCTAATTCGGGTGGTTTACCTCGTAATCTCGTCTTTTACTCTCTACTAGTTTTAATCTAGTACAGTTATTTTTAAAATTATTAGGGTTTTTCTATATGGTGACCCTTAACTTTTTCAAATCCCACATGGTAACCCTGCAAATCAGAAAAGTCCAATGGTAACCCAGAAGTCCATTAATTGCATTGACCGTGACCTAAAACTTTGTTTCCGTCAAATTATGCCGTTAGTTGTCATATGTGGCATGTGGGAGTGCTTATGTGGACTATTACATGGATCTTATGGGTCCTTGCCTAATACAAATGGAAAAGCATATAAAAAAAACAAAAAATCATTTATAAACCCTTCATTTCCCCCTTCACTCTGTTTCCCCCTTCACATTTCATCATTGTCAAATTAATTAGGGTTTCTGACAAAAAATTTCATCCATCATCATCATGAAGAAATAAACCCAAGTTTCAATCTTTCACAATCAGGCGTTTTAAAGGTATGTTTCACTCTATTTTGTGTTTAAATTATTGCTATATTTTATCAGTTTATTATGTTGATCATTTTTCTCGTCCCTAAATTTTGTAAATTTTGTAAATGTTGAATTTTGAATGTAGTATGTAGAATATTGTCTTGAAACTGCATTATAGGGCTAATTTTGTTGAGGTATTGGTTGAAGATACTGATAGGATCTTGCTTATTGATGTTTATAACGACATGTTTGATGAGGTGGAAGCAGATAAGATTGAATGGCTTACAAACCCTTCATTAGCATATTCATATAAAATGAATTCAGTGTGGTTAAGGAATGACAATGATCTTATGGAAATGTTCAGTAGGTTAGAGGGGAAGAAAACAATTGACATATGGATTGGGTCTGAGGTTGAACCTTGTCATGTTCTTGTTATGGCAAGAAAAGTTAGGGCCAATAAGGAAAAGGTGTTTGTTGATGAGGTCAATATTAATGAGGTCAATGTTGATGAGGTCAATGTTGATGAGGTTGGGGTGACTTTAGAGAAGGAAAAACAGGGGACATCAAGGGAGAAATTACCTTGTAAGAGAAGTGTGTTGAAGCCTAAATCTGTCCCTAAACCTATTCCTAAAACAGCTAATTTGTTTGGTGAACATATTGAAACAATAGAAGAGATTGAGTTGGCAATTGAACCCAATGAAGTTGCTATTAAACCCACTGAAATTGTTGTCATTTCACCAAGGAGAAGTGGAAGGTTGACTAGAAGCCAAGTTAGTCAACCTACTTCACCTGTTGTGCTCTCTATTGAACCCAGTCAGCCTAATTCACCTATTGTGACATCCATGGCCATTAGTACTAGGAAGACATCTCCCAGGTTTAAACCTCCTCCAATTGTTCAAGCTTCCCAACCTAAGCTTTCCAAATTTAAACTCCCCAGAACAACAGCAATGAGGAAATGGTTATATGTCCCTAAAGATAAATCAACCTCTGTTGTGATTGAAGAGAGTAATACAAGAGTGACAAGGAGTTCTAGGTCAAGAGATTTGAGGATAGTAGAGTGTGATTTAGATTCAGATGAAAGTGATGAGTCTTATATGCCATCTGTGGAGGAAGAAGTTGAAGAGGAGCAGGGTTTGTTTGACCTTGAGAAAGAGGACAATGTTGTGATCTCTACCTTGTAGTACATTGATGATGACTATAATCCATATGAGGAACATGGGTGGATAGATAATGAAGATGGAGGATACAATGCAAAACTCTTTAGAAATGGAGAGTTATATGAAAACAAAGTGTTTGGGGCAATTAGATTGAAGCCCTGGCAAATTTTCATGGACAAAGATCATTTCAAGGATGTTTTAAGAGACTATTGTGTGCAAGAAGGCTTCAATTTGGTTGTTGTGAAAGCTGAATGTAATAGGTATACAGCAGATTGTGCTACTGCAAATTGTGGGTGGAGAATACATGCAAGTGTATTGCCTGATGGCCAAACATGGGTCATCAAGTCAATAAGGAGCCCTGACCATGGGTGTGATGGTGTGAGGAACAAAAATCCAGTGGCAAATTGTAAGTGGGTTTCAAAGAAGTTAATGGAAGATATAAGGGCCAACCCTGACATTTCTGCCAATTCATGTAATGACTTGTTGATGAAGAGGTATGGACTCAAAATGCCTAGCTCTTCTGTGTATAAGATGAAAGAAATTGCCTTGAAAGAAATTAATGGTGGGCATGATGAGTCATACAGACTACTTTGTCAATATTGTGAAATGATCAAGCTTACCAACCCTGGCAGTGTTGCATTGGCCTCTGGATCTGTTAACCAGGAGGGTGTCCTTCAGTTCAAGTCCTACTTCATTGCATTTCATGCTCAATTTACTGGTTTAATCAGAGGTTGTAGAAGCTTGATTGGAGTGGATGGTGCTCACTTGAAGGGGAATTATGGAGGGGTCTTGTTGTCAGCCGTTGGCCTTGATTGAAATAATGAAATTTTCCCTATAGTTCTTGCCATTGTGGATTCTGAGAATAAAGAAAGTTGGTCTTATTTTTTTATGCAACTCAAGCAAATTCTGAATGAATCTGGAAGGGAAGACTGGACCATAATATCAGATAGGCAAAAGGTATAGAGTTTTATTAACTGCATAACCTAATTATTTGAAAGCATAACCTAATTATTAATTGCTTATTCATAGAGTTTTGTTTATTTGTTTGTGGTCACAGGGTGTTGAACCAGCCTTAGAAACTGTATGGCCTGAGGCATACAGGAGGTTTTGCTGTAGGCACTTGTGCAAGAACTTTAAACAAGACTACCCTGGGTTATTGATGCATGAGTTGTTTTGGAAAGTTGTAAATGCTACAAGTGAGTTCACTTTCAAGAAGGCTCTTGAAAGTGTAGTTCAACATGGTGGTATGGGAGCTGCAAGGTGGTTCTTAGATTTAGGAGACAAAGAAGCATGAGCTAAACATAAGTTTGACACTAGGCTGAGTTGTGAAGACAACACAAGCAACTTTGTAGAGAGCTTCAATGCTACTCTTGGAGTCCATAGATGCAATCCAGTTCTGAGTCTTCTTGAAGGTAAGAAATATAACACTTTATACATTTCATTCATTTATGTGTGAGTTTAAAGTGACAAATAGCCATTTGATTATATTATGTTAGGTATTAGAAGAATGTCAATGGTTAGGCATGCCTCTAGAACTGCAGCTGCTGATAGTTGGCCAGATGATGGTATATGTCCTAACATAATCAATAGGCTGAAAGAACTGATCAAGGATTCTAGATTTTGTCTTGCTTTTTCATCTGGGTTTGGTGAGTTTGAAGTGCGTGATGGTGGGTCTTTTCTGCCTGTCAATCTTAACCTCCATACTTGCCTTTGTGGAGGATGGCAAATCAGTGGAATTCCTTGTAAGCATGCTGTTAGGGCTATACTAGAAGCTGGTAAGGAGCCTGCTGACTTTGTCAGTGAGTGGTTCAGTGTGAAGAGGTACAAGGAAGCATATGGGTTGAATATTCACCCAATTGCAGACTCAGCTCAATGGCAAACATTCAATGTGCCATCATTAGAACCACCATCACTTAGAAGGTCTATTGGCAGACCAGCTAGAAACAGGAGAAGGGAGCCAGGGGAGCAAAGAAAGGGAAAAAGATCAATAGTCATTACCTGCAAGAAATGTGGTTGTATGGGACACAACTCTAAAACGTGTAAAGGGGGCTATACTGCAAAGGAAAGGGGACAACTTCAAGGGAAGGTCAGTAACAAACGCACAAAGACTAATTCCCAGCCATCATCATCAAGGTTCAATGTCACTTCATTGAATCATTTGGAGGCATTAATAATGGGTACCCAGACTTCTACCTCAGTCAACCTTACACCCAACAATCAAGGTGAGTCTTCAACACAAGTACAACCTTCAACTAGTCAAGGACCACAGAAGAGAGGGAGGAAAAGGAAGCTGCCATCATCATCTAAATGAAGATGTATCAAATTTGCAGATAAAAGGGAGTGTCATTTTGAACAAGCTGCAAGGTTTTTTTTTGCTGTCATGTGTTGGTCTGTATGACCTTATAATTGGATTTGTCTCCCTTTTTTTTTGTCATGTTGTCATATGAAGATGTAAACTTTTTGCCATGAATCAAAAACAGTAAGATGAAAGCTATGTAACCAACTTTGTCAATGTAATACAAGTGCGAAAAACCATTGCTTTCATTCCAAAAATCAGTCCCAAATTTGCATTTTCCATTTCATTAAAACAGAAAATTACAACTTAATCATGAAAGCTATTACAAGAACCATAAACATAAAAGCAATTAACTTAACATAAAACTTCAATACATTTGCTAATTTATCTAAATCATTCTTCAACTTTTGAATATCTTCATTTCTCCATTCAACAACACTTGAAACATCTTCATCCTCATAATATTTCGTCAAATATACCCCTTTGCCAAAAATCACATGATTGTGAGTTAACCAACTAACAAATATATTGCAATCTTCACATTTAAAGTATGCTTTTCTTGGATTGCTCACGGACCCAGAGATTTTGATGACCGCATTTCTTCCACATCGATTGCAAGGTTGGTTAACAAACTCCAAACCTATTTTTAGAGTGGGATCATGAGTCGTAAATGTAAGGAATCAAAGAAAAGTCTTGAAAAGACTTTGCTTTTGTAGAAAGAAGATTAGCTCCTATTTGAACAAACACAATTTTCAGTGTGACGGAGCCACCTGTCATAAGGGAGACTAGCTATTTAACAAATGATTTGTATTATGATCTTGTACGATATTCAGCATTTATTTTTCTTTTATTGGGCATATTAGAGGCATCATTTATCATTTTGCAGTAGCCAAATTCAATCACTTTACTCCTCACATTCAAGTATTCAACCCATTATGCAGCATAAGCCAGGTGAAAAACAAAAGAGTGCTTAGGATAGGTCCATCCTTTCCAGACTTGAATATGCCAGGTGACTTTGGGATTTCTATCCCTGGCCGAGTTATAACCATCGCTGATAGTATAAGTCTTATCAGTAGTAGATCATTTCCCATTGATGTATCAAGTCTAAATTCATCTTTGGTTTTACAAATCTTCTTCCCGTTCCATCAAGAGTTGCACTTTCTTTAAAATCGTTAACACAACTCAACAATTTAGATCTCGATATATTAAAACTTAATTTGTATGCCGAAACTTTAAGGGTAAACTCATTTGGTTGAGAATAATTAGTTACCACCTCTAATTATTATCACAATATTTTGTTTACCTAATTGTAGATATCTTCTCCTATTATTGTGTGAATACAATCCTTGTAATCTAGATAACTATGCTCAATGTAACTATATAAACACTAATCCTGTAACCCTAATATTTATTTTCAAATATACAATTAATATTTCCTACATGGTATCAGGAGAAAGGTTCATCCTCCATACCTAACCCTACCAAACACATACAACCACAACAACAACATCTATCATCTCGACACAGTACGATGTCCAGCCATAACATTCCAAACTCCGACGAGCCAAAAAAGCCTCTTATCCTCGTCAATAAGCATTCCGACGTCAAGCTTGATGGATCGAACTACCCTCAATGACGCCTCCAACTTGAGTCGCTACTAATTGGTTATGGTCTATTCTCCTTCCTTGATGGCAGCACTCTTCCTCCCCCAAAGACTATTGCTGAAAAAGACAAAGAACCCGTCTCCAATCCGGCCTATGCCACTTGGTTTCGGCAAGACAAACTTCTATTTGGAGCTGTGGCTAGTACCCTTGCCCCAGCTGTTAGTCCCCTCCTTACCTGCCTCTCCACGTCCAAAGACGCGTGGGATGCCCTCGCGGCTGCCTACGCTCTCCCTTCCCGAGGCCACATAAAAAAATTCAAACATAAACTTAAACATATTACCAAAGGTTCTTCTACCATTACCGAGTATATGCACAAAATTAAATCCACCGTCGATGAGTTGGCTCTTCTTGGCATCGTGATTCCTCCCGAGGACGTCACATATCACATCCTTGAAGGGCTCGACTCATCCTACCAATACCTTATTGATGTCGTTAATGCCCGTGACACTCCCATCTCCTTTCCCGAATTGCTTGAAAAATTAATTCGACGCGAACTCACCATTAGCCAGTCTGCCTCGACCCAAGTCCCTTCCTACACCGCTATTGCCCACCCCACTCACACCCGCCATACTTCCCCTCCGCAGTCCTCCTACCAGCCAACCCAAACCACCAATCTAAATCCCAAAAACCCGTTTTGTAACAAGTGCCAATGGTGCCATGAAACGGGTCACACCCTTGCCTACTGTTCCGTCTTCAAATCCCTTCACCCGGACATTGCTGTTCCAAAATACACTCGCACCACCACTCCCCAAGCCCATGCCACCGAACTAGTCCCAACCCAAACCCTATCCAACCCGTGGCTGCTTGACAGTGGTGCCTCGCACCACGTCACGACTGACCTTGACAACCTCTCCCTTCATCATCCTTATGATGGCACAGACGAAATCGTCATCGGTGACGGATCGGGTCTTCCCATCTCTCATACTGGTTCTACTCGTCTTCTCACCTCTTCTTGCTCATTTACACTAACCAATGTCCTTTTAGCTCCTCAAATGAAAAAAAAATATTATCTCTGTCTCCAAATTTTGTCATGACCACAATGTTCTAATCGATTTTTCCACTTCTTTTTTTGTCGTGAAGGGCTCTAAAACAGGAGCGGTTCTCTTCTCAGGACCGGCGCAAGACGGAGTCTACTATTGGCCATTGTCGTCCCCTCAAGTCAACATCGTCGCTCGTCAAAACTCGGATCTCCACCACCGTTTTGGTCACCCTCATTTATCCGAATTTAATAAAATTGTTTCTAGTTTAAACTCTCCTTTGTTGAACTCGAAATCTTTGTCTTGTTTGGATACTTGTCATGCTTGCAATATTTATAAGTCTCACAAATTGCCATTTAGTTCATCATCGCTCAAATCACACTCCCCTCTCGACATTGTTTTTAGTGACCTATGGACCTCTCCGGTTTTTTCGTATGATTCCTACAAGTATAAAGTGATTTTTGTAGATCATTTTACAAAATTTACATGGTTGTTCCCTTTAAAGAAAAAATCCGACACACACTCTATATTTCTACAATTTAAAGCAACTGTTGAAAAACAATTTTCCCGACCCATTCTCACCTTTTATTCCGACAATGGTGGCAAATTTGAGAAACTTAAACCTGACTTTGCTAAATTTGGTATCCAACACCTAACCTCCCCGCCCCACACTCTCGAGCATAACGGTTTTGCAGAACGACGACATCGCCACATAGTAGACCCAGGTCTTGCGCTCCTCTATCATGCCTCTATGCCTTTGAAATACTGGCCTAACGCCTTTCATACTGCTGTCTACCTAATTAATCGTATGCCCACTTCTACTCTTAATAATGTCTCTCCTTACTATTGTCTATTTAAGTCTAACCCAAAATACAACAATTTTCATAACTTTGGTAGTCTATGTTTTCTGTGGCTTAGACCCTACTCAACGCACAAAATTGACCCTCGTTCCATCCCCTGTGTATTTATCGGCTATGCCCCACATCAACATGCCTATCACTGCCTTGATCCAACCACCAACCGGACCTACACATCCCGTCATGTTCGCTTTGTCGATATGGATTATCCATTTCGTTCAAAAACTAACCCAACACCGGCCCACCCTTCCTACCTCTGTCAACTGGTGTCCCGTTACCATCCCCTTGATTCACCAACTTACTCCCCCTCCTATTCCTGCCGAGCCTTCCAACTCACCCACACCCACCTTTGTCGCTCCTCCCTCTCCCCAGCCTACCTCGCCTATCACCTCGGCTGCTTCTCCATTGTCTTCCCCATCCCCACCACCACCTCCTCCACCTCCCTCACCTCCTCTCCCACTCACCATCACGGCACCCGTGCCTCTCACAACATCTACACACCCATTAATAAACTCAACCTCTCGGCCCACCTTAGCCCCACTGAACCCAAAACAACCAAACAAGCACTCCTCGACCCTCTTTGGCGCGCTGCCATGGGGGAACAATTCACTGCCCTACAAAAAAATGGTACGTGGGAACTCGTACCGCCCGCTACCTCACAAAACATCGTCGGTTGTAAATGGGTCTACCGCACCAAATACAATCCCGATGGCACTATCCACAAACACAAAGCCCGCCTCGTTGCTAAGGGTTTTCACCAACGCCCTGGTCTTGACTATAACGAAACCTTTAGCCCGGTTATTAAAACCGCCACGGTCCGATTGTTGCTTAGTCTTGCTGTTACCACTTACCAATGGTTGGCCCCTTAGACAACTTGACATTAATGATGCATTTCTCCAAGGTACTCTTACTGATGAAGTCTACATGGCCCAACCCGCTGGCTTTGTTGATCCAGCTAACTCGACCCATGTTTGCCGACTTCGGAAAGCTCTCTATGGGCTAAAACAGGCACCCCGTGCATGGTATAATGAACTACGGTCTTTCCTTCTCCAACATGGGTTCTCGAACTCCGCCTCTGATACATCGTTATTTGTTTCTCATGCCTCGTCCACTTTATTTGTTTTAGTGTACGTTGATGACATTATCATTACAGGTTCTTGCCCCGAGAAAGTTGTGTCCTTTATTTCATCTCTCGCTAACCGTTTTTCCTTAAAGGACCTTGGCAACCTCTCTTATTTCTTAGGTGTTGAAGTGCAACCATGCCTTTCGGGTCTATTTCTCAACCAACGAAAGTATACAACTGACCTACTTAGACGTGCCAACATGCTCGATGCCAAGTCCGCTTCTACCCCCATGGACTCCACCGTGAAGCTTAGTCTTCGTGATGAAGCCCCTCATGATAATCCGACTGAGTATCGTGCCCTCCTCAGTGGTCTCCAGTATCTCTCGTTGACGCGACCCGACATTGCTTTCTTTGTGAACAAACTGTCCCAGTTTATGCATCAGCCGACCACTATCCATTGGAATGCCCTCAAGCGCCTCATGCGCTATCTAGCCGGCACCATTGCTCACGGCATCACCATCTTCTGCGACTCTCCGTTGTCCCTCCATGCTTACTCTGACTCTGACTGGGGTGGCAACCAAGATGACCTCACCTCCACCAGTGCCTACATTGTCTACCTTGGTCGCAACCCCATCTCCCGGAGCTCCAAGAAACAACGGACTGTCGCCCGCTCATCCACTGAAGCCGAATATAGGTCGGTTGCAAATGCTAGTGCTGAACTCACGTGGCTCACTCATCTCCTCCGTGAAATTCGTGTTACACTTCCTGCTTCTCCGACGGTTTACTGTGACAACCTTGGTGCCACCAGCCTCAGTGCTAATCCCGTGTTTCACTCTCGGATGAAGCATGTCGTGCTGGACTATCATTTTATTCGGGAGAAGGTCCAATCCGGCTCCATTCGAGTTGTCCCTATTGCAAATGATGACCAACTCGCTGATGTCCTAACCAAACCTCTTCCCAAGCCTCGGTTCACCATGCTCATGTCCAAGATTGGTCTCTCTGACCGGCCGTCCATCTTGCGGGGGGATGTTGAGAATAATTAGTTACCACCTCTAATTATTCTCACAATATTTTGTTTACCTAATTGTAGATATCTTCTCCTATTATTGTGTGAATACAATCCTTGTAATCTAGGTAACTATGCTCAATGTAACTATATAAACACTAATCCTGTAACCCTAATATTTATTTTCAAATATACAATTAATATTTCCTACACATTCAACTTTTGCACAAGACTAAAACTATTTATCAAAATAGATCAAATGTTGAAGATAAATAATATAAATCGTCACCTTAACCACTCGAACATCACCCCACCCACATCTCCATATGTGAAGGAGGTTGATAAAATATAGAAAGGGGGTTCTTTATATATTACATATAGTCGTAAGTCGTTAAAATGTGATCGATACGATAAATAATATAAATCGTCAGCAGAATGTAAAATACGTTTGGATGGTAAAATTAGTAGGATATTTATAAAGTTAAACATAATAGGTGGTAATTTGTAAAGAGTTATGCTCATTCATGGACATAATTTACTCAATTATGGACAAAAATGACTATTATACCCTTATCATTTTTTTCGCCCCATTTTCCATATTGTTTCATAATGAATAATCCCTCTCCAATTAATCACTCAAACCCCCACCAACATACCACCAGCCATCCCCGACCACCACCTCCCCTCCACAACCAGACCAGACCAGCCCCCCTCCTCATCCCGACCACCGAGCTAGCCACACCACTCAGATGACTGGACCATCAACAGCATCACGGTAGTTCGCACTACCACCAGCGACACTCTTCTTCCGGTCGACTACTTCCCCCACCGACAAACCCTTCTCCTTCACGCTCACTCTCCGTCAACGGGGGTCGCCCAACCCCCTTTCTCCACCGGACGCCACTCACTTTCACTGAAGAACTCACTACTTTCCCTTCCAGCGACTACGCACTCTTCCCCTCACCAACTAACCCATGTCATTCCCTTTCACCACCACGCACGACCATTAAACCACCCACCTCACGCTGCTCACGCCACAAGTTGCACCCCTCAAGCATCAACGACACTGTCCTCGACTTACGCTATTGACACACCGCCGCCTAACACCCAAAACCCATTCTCAAACCCTAATCTCCAAATTGTAAATTAAATAACAAAACCTCAACCAAAATTTTAGTTTCATTATTTAAATTAGAATTATTACTTGGATCGATATGAGAGCTAGCAACTATAATTAAGTAATTTGATGAGTTTAATTAATTTTGTGAATAAAAAATTAGAGAGTTTGCTTATTTTGTTCCTTGAGGGAAAGGTAAAACATGAAAAAATAATAACAAAAAATTAATAAAAAAGTAATCGTTATCCATAAACATTTAGACATATTTATCTATCTTCCCAATTCCATATCTTATCTGAAATTTCACCTTTGCTGAAAAATTGAAAATAACCCGTACTACCAGTCTACCTTTTAAAAGAAATGACAAAAAAAATGACAGCACAGAAATAACTGGCTCAGCTTAGAGTAGAGTAACAAATTTACAGTAATTACCCACTACCTGTACTACCAGTCTACCTTTTACAGTTTACACTAGACTTGAGTATTTCCAAACACCTTGAACCCCAAGGCTAAACAGTAATAAATACACTTTACCTCCTCATTTCTCCTTTTCACTTTCATTTCCACCCATTTTCACCACCAAAATTAAACCCAGAAAGTAAAAACCAAGAACAACACTATGATTCACAGAGATTCCTTCTTCATGGCAGCAATGCTCTTCTCCGACGAACCACCATCTTTCCCCACCGTACACGGCGGTCAACACAGTAAAAACTGGTCAAACCTACCAAAATTCATCCTTTATTACCTTCTCAAATTCCTCAACATCCGTATCCACACTCCTATCCTTCGCGCTGTCTGCCGTTCATGGCGTTTTAACCTCCCTCTTTCCCAAATTCCCAAACTACCCCTCGGTTTTGACTCTCCGACTCTTCCTCCCTCCTCTCTTCCTGTACTCCTCTTTTACTCCCGTTTCTACCTTCTCTCTCCTCTCTCCGATTCCAACTCGCCTTGGATCGTTCGACTCGCTGACGTCACTCGCTTTCTTGATAATAACAGTTTTCAGCTTCAGAATCCCATGGATGGCTCCGCCTATTTTCACCCTCAACCTCCCTTGAAAGGTTTTTACTTTTTACTCCATCTGTCTCAATCAATAGTTTTTACGCTTTTTTCCATGTTAATAAACCAACCCATGTCAAGTTTTTTTTTGAATTTCTTAATTATTGTAAGCTCATTTCTTTAGGGGAATGATAATGTCACTTCTGTTTTTGTAAATGTCACTCGAATTATGAGATGGTGAATAGTTGATCCTCATGTAAGTGGCTTGTAATTGAGTGTCATTAACAAAAAGGTAGTGGCGTTATCAAAGCTCTTTCTTTATCTTTACCTCAATAATCGTGTATAAAACAACCGTAAATTATTGACTAGGACGGAAGGAGTATATTTCTTTACCTTTACCTTTACCTTTTTGTTTTTTTTTTTTATTGTTGGTATTATGGCATGTGTTAAATACTTAAATGTGTTATATTTGTATTATTAAAGTAGAGAATTATATATTTATATGAAAAATAATTTTGTGGTATTAATACTGGGGTAGGTACGTTTAATTTCTTGGGGTGCAAGGTAACGGAGTTAGCACCGTGTTTTTCACTAACTGGTGGAGCTACAACCTTGTTTGAGACGCAATTGAAGCGGCTTTCGGAGAAGGTGGTGGGAAACTGGAACTTAAACGCCAAGCAATTGGTTGCGGTGTTGGCTAAATTAACTAAGGAAAATGGAGGCGGGTTGGTTTTTTCGGAGTTGGGCCGTTTTAAGTGGATTAATGTTAAGGAAATGAAAACAAGTGATTTGGAGGAAAAGAGGATTTTGAGGAAGTTTGATAATGTGGGTGATATCGTGTTTTATGATGGCGAGTTTTATGCGATTGATATAGGAGTTTGGAAGGTGGGGGTTTTTGATACTAGAGACGTTGATTTTAATGAGATGCCGTCGATTGAGTTTATTGATGGCCCGAAAGGTGTGGAACCGGTTGTTATTGGAGGGGTTCGGTTTGTGAAGATTGATGGGGATTTGTTCGCGATGAAGGGGGTGTATTTGGTGCCTTCGGGAGACGGGTTGTATATCGTTTTGGAGTTGAACACATATGATGAAAAGTTACAAGGAGTAAAAGATACGGTAATTGTGTACGAACTTGATGAAGAAGAGTGGGAGTGGAACAAGGTGAATAGCATTGGAGAGCAGATTTTCTTCATTGGGATGGATGTCGCGTTTTCAACACCGGCTGAATTGCTGCCAAAGTGGAAACCCGGGTCTATTTGTCTGTTCACAGGGAGGTCAGAGCTATTGTTGGACCAGTTTGTGGAGGTGAGTCGGGGTGAGATGCCGGCTGGGTTGGAGATGCTGAAGAAGCTGAAGTATCGTAAGTATTGGAAGGGGTTTAAGGTGTTTAACATGGAGGAGGAAGAGAAAGGTATAGTCCTGTTCGAGGAGTTGTCGAAGAAGGTTTATATGGGGTTGTTCTTTCCGCCCCCGCCGTGGGTGAAGTGGACTTGTCCTATGCTTGATGATGTTGAGGTTAAGTTGGAGAATTTGAAGCTCTCTGCTCATACTGATGCTGTTAATGATGCTGCAGCTGGTATCATACTTGAGGAAGTTGAGTAGATTGGACTAATTTAATTACTTTAATGATGCTAGTTTATGCTTTCGATTAATGTTCTGGTAGATGTTTATAATTTGCTGTCATTTGGGTTCTGACTTGTGAGAGCTGTCTAATTAGGTTTAATTAGGAGTAGTACTAAATGGGTATCTGGTTAACTTGTTCTCCAATGAATTACTGACTGTCACATTTTGTTAATGTTATGTGTTAATTCCTCTTTTGCTTTCTGCTGGCCTTGTTTGAGACCTGAGTTTAGCAGAGTATTTATGTGTATTGAGTAGGGCAGAGCATGGATCGGATATCCGATCCGAATCCGATTTTCGGTTCGGATATCCGATCCGAAAACACAAAATTTCATTATCCATGATCTGATCCGAAATGATCGGATATCCGATTTTTAATATCCGAAAAAATCGGATAGGGTATCCGATATCCAATATCTGATCCGAAAAAACCAAAAACACAAACTTGTGACACAGAAAATCAAAGATGAATCGATTCATTAACTTTAGTATCAAATTTGTGAAATTCAGAAAGTCAAAATCATTACATTTGAATATAAGATATGGATTTAAGTATATGAAATAAGGG
This sequence comes from Heliosperma pusillum, assembly GCA_022085475.1. Taxonomy (NCBI): domain Eukaryota; kingdom Viridiplantae; phylum Streptophyta; class Magnoliopsida; order Caryophyllales; family Caryophyllaceae; genus Heliosperma; species Heliosperma pusillum. Next base: position 78,404 of record JAIUZE010066090.1, read on the forward strand.
AAAAAATAAAAAAAAATTCAAACAAGATCACATCTCTGCCCGATGACGATGCGGGTGGTCGTAATTGCGGTTGAGGGTGACAGAAAAAGACACACATATAGTTGATGGTGGTGACAGATTGAGCCTGCGGGAAATGTAACAATGAGTGGCGATGGAAGAGTGAAGCGGTGGTTGAGTCGTAGTGTGCTGCGACGGCAGCAGCAGCAGCGGCGACAACGAGTGTAGCATAGGTTGCGGTGTCGAGTGTGGTGGTTGAGATGGTGTTTAGGTGGTAGATGGAAGGAGTTTAGTAGTCATTTAATTGGAAAGGATGTTGAAATGTGTCACTAAATAATGTTGGCAGTAAAGGAATAAAAATGGATGAGGAAGAAGTTTTGTATAGGACATTATGACGGCTCTTTTAAATCAGTTTAGGGTTTTTTTGTTTGTATGAAGTTGACTAATTGGGCTTCTAACATTATAATAGTCTTCTAGGCCCAGCTATTCCTGAGACAAAAATTCTTATAAATTTCGGATCGGATACGGATATCCGAAATTTTGAGAGCAGATATCCGTATCCGATCCGATATCCGAATATTTCGGATCGGATATCCGATCCGAAACCCATTTTCGGATCAGATATCCAATTTTTCGGATCGGATTCAGATCGGATATCGGATCGGTTCGGATAATCGGATTTTTTGCTCAGCCCTAGTATTGAGCATTGCAGCGAGATTTGACAATTACTTAATTACTTAAGTAGCAGTTTCTACAGTTTTATATACCCTAATCTGCCATAGTTGTCAAATTTTGACGGACAAAATCTGTCACAAGCTTGTGATGTGAGTGACTCGCCTCAAACGTCGCTATAAAAGACGGACAAATGAACTATTTATAACCTTACTAATTACCTACTAGTTAAACTAAAGTAGAGTGGAAAGCAAGGGTAGAACCAAGGGATTAAATGAAATCAAGGGCAAGAAATTCAAACAAGAGTGAAGAATAAGTAATCAAGTAAAATGGTGAAATTAATCAAGTTGAGAAAGGTCTTAACCCAATTCACCCGGTTTTCATCTAATGATCGATTTTAGACACAATCCAATCCCTTATTATCCAAATCACCCTATTATGGAGGAAACCTCCTATAAGCCAGCAACAAGGATATCACACTTAATTGAAGACCCAACTTATCAAACACCAAGTATAACACATACATTGGTTAAATCAACAAGAAGATAAAGCATGAGAGATCTAATAGGGGTAATCAAGCACAATGAACACAATTAATGCTTAATTACGAATTAATCACTTTCTTATGGAGTAAGTTAGGAAGAAATCACATTCACTAACTTAAAAACACAAGTTGCTAAATATAGAATTGCAAGGAAATCACATTTAACAATTTCACCAACAATAGATTAAGGCTCTTAATGAGATTAAATAAGTAAGGAAATCACACTTAGCAAAGTTAATCAAGTAAGAGTTCCATAATCCAACATTAATTAATACAAAGTGATTAACAATAATAAGGATAAATAGAGAAGGATTAGAGTGTCTAACAACCAAAAGATTAAATTTTTGGGGAAGGATTAAGATGAAAGTATTAGTTCCTCATTCTAGATCTAGAAAACCCAAAAGATGAATAATTCCAAGATTACAACTTTGATTAAAATTAAAGCATAAAAGATGATGAAAACCTAGTGTTTTCATCTATATATAGTCTACACAAAAATAGAGGATTAATGGGCTGTAATTTGGTGAAGACCCGTAACATAATCAACACCTTTTCAGAAAGGGCGCACGATGCGCCCTTTGGCACTCCAGGAGGGCGCACGGTGCGCCCATGGTGCTGTTTTGTTGTCTTTGATTTCTTCTTTATTCTTTTTTTGGATGGCTATTGACTTGTTCTTGTTTGACATGTTTCCTAGCCTTCATTAAGACTTAGTTGGGACTCTTGTACCACTTCAAAGTCGCTTAAAATTCCATTATGCTTTTGATACTCGAAAGTGGTAAAAAAAGAACTAATTCTTATAAAACCGCTTCATCTTATTGTCCTAAAAACAACTAAGCTAACCGGTAGAATTGTGAGCTTATCAAACACCCCACGCTTAGCCCTTTGCTCGTCCCGAGCAAACTATTGTAAGACCAATCAATCCTCAAAGGCTCTCAAGAAAAGTATCGGTATGTCCGACAAAGTAATCCCTCTTCTCTCACACCTTGTCCTACTTATATCCCCCTCATTCTTTTATCATCGTGGTCACTTTCCGTCAATATCCAACCAATAAAACATAAGTGACCCAAAGCCTCCCAAGAGAGTCGCTCTTCTCTCACGCGCCCTCCTTATTTCACCCCTTATCTAAAATGATCCTAAATTCCTCCAAAACTCGATCATATCATTTCCACAACATAATACAACCTCTCCTTATTACTCCCCCTTATCACTCCATTCATTTGAAATTCAAGGTCATCTAAACATTACAACAGGGGCGGCTAACAGCAGGTTCAGGCTGAGCCCAGAAACAAGGCTTCCAAAAAATAGGCTCAAATTAGGTCACTCTTGAATCTTAAAAAAAAAACTCAAACATATTGAATACAGACGTTTCTAATATCAATATACCACTATACTAGGCATGAATTTCTCTTTCCCAAAGATGGCTATTGAGATTCCTAGTAATATCATGCCCAAAAATAATTACTTATGCCCTCTCTCAAGTTCACAATAATCACTTCTATGCTTTCAATTTTTCAATTTAATCAAATTATCACCCAACAAAAGATCTAGGTAATACTTTTTTATGAAAGCAAATCAACACAACCTCATCAATTTTTAATCAAACGGGTTACTACGGAGTAATCTCAGGTAAAATTTCCTTTCAAATTATAAGTTCTAGTTTAATTTGTTTATATAACATTCATATTATAATTTGTTCTTCTCAATCATATGTCCATACATTAATTAATTGAGATTTGGGAATTGCAGTTCAATTTTGCCTTGTGAATATTTTAACTTGTTAATTTTTTTTGCTCGCTTGCTAATTTTGAAGATTCTGACTTGTTTTATTAATAGTTGTATTATAATTGCAGTTCAGTTTTGGTTGTTTGTTGCTAATTTTGAAGATTTCGTTCGGTCATTCTAATTATTTGTGTTATATCTTGTTCAGGTTTTGTTGATCAAGTTTACTTGAATAAACAATTGTAGTGTTTTGTATGAAAAAGTGATATTATTAAAGATTTATTCCATGCGTTTGTTTTGGCCTTTTTTAGCAAATGAAAAATCGACTATAGGTTGATAGTACTCTGTAATTTTTAGGGCCTCATTTGGTTATGGAGAACAAGGCCTTTACTACTTTTAAGACGCCCCTGCATTACAACCTCTCCTTGTTCATCAAATAGACAACCACAAATCCTACCAAAATATCACAACAATCACATACCAATCAACATCAACATCAACACAACCCAAAACCGAATTTTAATCACAATCACCTAGTGTACCAAGCATTAGGCATAATGTAATCCTCTAAACTTCCCCCTCATCTAGCCTCGGTACACTCCATTCTACCCTTCTTTCCTTCTTGGACTTCTCCACTTATGTCGCCAAGACCAAAAATGGAAGTATCAAAATAAGCTGTTGTTTTTCATTTTTTTCCTAAGTCCCTCATTTTGCCTAAACCGCCCGCCCTTACGGGTTTTCGGTTTAGCCTTTTCCTCACTTTTACTCTCGTGGCTCGCACTCGATTTTTCATTTTCCCCGGAGTTCCCTTTCGGGTTTTCGTCGTTTGCTTGACGCTTTTTCAAGATTCTTCTTTTCAAGAGTCATGAGTGGAACAACTCAACGTCCCTAGTAGCCGATCAAAGATGTTGGCCCACAAAGTAGAGAAATGAAGATAGTAAGAGGCCAAGACATAAGAAGAATGAGCAAGACAAAGCGATCTCATGCATGTTGTGGTAAGGCTCCTTGGAAGAGAACTTAGACTTGATGAAAACCAAGTAGGAGTGAGGCGGCTCAATATCTTCTTTAGGAACTAGCATAGGTGGTTCTTTCACACAAAATAAGGATGGTTTCTCATTGTGTTACCAAACCTCAACAAACACATGTTTAGCTCCCTCATTTAAACTTTCCTCAAGGTTCAAACTCACTAACTTCTTAGTCAAGGGAGGGTCACAACCAACATTCTCAAAAACCATAACTTTACCGTTTTGTACCTCATCCACCTCAAAATCTATGTGTTCGAGGTTCGGCCGAGTAGGGCTTACTCGACCGAGTAGAAGCGACTCGACCGAGTGGAATTGGCTGATGTCTAGAACGTGGTTCTGATCTCGCGTACTCGGCCGAGTGATATCGGCACTCGACCGAGTACATGTTGTTTTTGATCGAGTACGACAGGTTTTGATGATTTTTCGGACGGTTGGTTAAGGATTTATAAGAGGAGTTAAGATTCATAATCACAATTACGTTTCATAGTAAAACCCTATTTTCTCTCTCAAAAACTCTCTCTGACTCCTCAAGAACATCCTTAATCTTTCCGTGCCGGATCCGATCTATCGCTACTTTGTTGATTGCATTGGTATGTATCTTTACTTTGTGATTTGTATGTGTTGTTATAAACCCTAATTGAATTGGGGGAAAGGGGAAACAAGGGTTAGTATTAATTATGTTAATTTCATGTTTAAGGGAAGGAATTCATAAAAGAAGATTATTGATAGAATGATTGTGATTTGATGCGGATTTGAAAAAAGGTAGGGTTTCCTACTCAGTATTTGCATTGCTAATTGATGGCATGAGATTGTTGATTGTTATTTGTGATTATTGATATGTGATTGATGATGATGGTCACTGTTGTGACAAAGATGGAGATTGGGGTTGTTGTCGATGGTTACTATGGTTACTATGGTTTGGTGATCCTGTTGGGAGACGGGTCGCACCCCGAGTTCGCCCCCGTGGTTATCCCGCCACGTGGGGGATGTGTACATTAATGTTCCGGGTTTTCTTGTTGTGGCAAGATGGAAGTTCGACGCATGTGGCTGCGATCCCGGGTCAATAGGTGGGTTTGTAGAGCAAGGATAGTATCCTGAGTCTATTAAGCTAACCGTTGCGGTGGCCCTCCGGTTTCTCTTTCCCTTGTGGTTATCTTGTACGTTGGTCGGTATATGCGAATACTGGCCCCTTACTGTTTTAAAAAAACTGATGTGATCCATTGGCGGATGGTGAGCAGGTGATCACATGTAATCTATAGCGCTGCGTTGGGATGAGGATGAGATTACCATGTCATGTCCAGCTTCCGCTTATCAGTCTTGGAGTCTTGAACATTGATTAGTATTTTATATTACATTAACATTGTTGAGTTTGGATTATTGGTCAGACGGTATGCCGTCTGCTTTGAGTCATGTATTGACATTTAAACATTGATTTAATAAACATTGTTTATTTATTGTTTGTTTCGATATATACTACATCGGGAAGCCGAGATGGTAGCACTCCCATATGCTAAGGGGGTCTTGTAAGGCACCTAGGTGTATGAGGGTGTTACACATCTGATTAAGACCAATCAACACTCAAAGTTTAATACCTCAAAATCTACTTAATGTTTAGTGGTGATTCTTGAAGGAGGAGAAATCTAACATCCATAGCTTTTAAATGAGCTATCACGGGTCTTCAAATTCATCATGAGCAGAGAGTTATATGTGTTACAAAATACAATCAGAAGGGTCCATGTCCTAACTCGTCTAGTTCAGGTCCAACACCAAAGAGCTTGGTCCAAGGCAAGCACTTATATGAATTAAATTATTCCAAGGCCTTTTCCTCTTAGTTTCAGATCTTAGGAATATTAAAGTTGAGGCAATTTTTTGCTAATTCACAATAAAAGAGCAGGTCTAGCTAAGTACAAACAAATGGGTTCAGGTAGAACCAATTCAGCACAACCATGTGCCAAGGCTGTTTTGAAAGCTATTTTTGGCTAAGCAAGACAAGGGAACGACTTGAAAGACATCCTAAACTTTTGTACTTGAGGATGGTAGGTGCCAAGCCAAAGCTCCAAGGTCTTACACATCATAATTGACCTTCTACAAGAAGGCAAAGAGGAGCAACCTGTTTTCTGTTTTCTGCTTTATGCTTTTCTTTCCTAATTACTATTCTGATTTTTGTAATTCCAAGGCCACGAATTAGTTGTACTTAGATGATGCATTTGGAACCCTTAGATGTGTATATGATACACGGGTTCACGATCCTTTCCAGGCTATCGCGCGTGTGGAACCATGAACAGAGAAACGAGCGACAAGCTTATAAATACCATTTGTGGAGTCGCCACCAACGTTTGTGGGAAGTTGGAACCGTTCGAATACTTCATGTCATGTCAAGACACAAAGTTATGACATGAACACCAAGAACTTGTTACCCTTAGCATTCTATGTCTAGAATGACTCTCGTGGATGCCAATGAATACAGATGTTCACAGAGATCTGGAGTAAGGGGCGAGGGTACGTATTAGGAAGTTCTTTAATCAAACACCTAATCCCGCCTGCCTCGATAGCGGCCTCTACTAATGATTAGGAAAACTCTTATGTACTTGATATGTAGTCGGTTATATGCATGTTATGCAACATCCACGTTTTAACCCTAGCATGTGAATTAGACTATGTCCGTTCAGCATGTAGTTTAGCAATCAATTAAGTCAAATAGGATTTAAGAATGATTGCATGTGAAGAAACAAAAGAATCATACAATTACAATAATTAAAGACTAGATAAAATTACAAAAGAGTTACAAAGATTACAACGGATCTTAGGATATATGTCGGTAATATACTCAAAAGATGAATTTGAATAAAAGAGAGTAAATTAAAACGAACAGATTAGCAGTGATACTAGGATTAATAGTCGGTTAATTACATAACTAAATTACATCAAAGCGAATCAGGAAGATCAGAGACATAAACCAGCCCGGAACAGGCGCAACAGTGGCTGGGTCCTCTGGATGAGGCGCACCACTTTGTGCGTCTGCTCCTGAGTTACTTTTTGGCTGTAAAGCCAGAATCGCACTCAGTTAGAGTTCGTTGATGAATTTACGGTTTATTATCTACAAGTCGAATTGAAGTGATTTAATAGATTAAATTACAAGACTAAAACCCGCTAATATTGATTATCACGGATCTAAGTCAAGGATTAAAACATCTATCTAAATATGAAATTAGATTAAAAGACGATTTGTTACACAAAAAGATAAAAAAAGCTTTTGAAAAGGTTTAAATATAAATCCGACATGAATCTTACATAATTAAATACAAAACAAAATACAAAAGACGAGATTATACACCCCCAGACTTACATGTTCACGAAAGGAGATTAACTAAGTTGCGTTTTAGTGATAGCTCGACTCGAACGTAAAGATAGTGCCCTCGCAAGAGGATAAAAAATATTAGATTAAATTGATTAAGTGTAGTGGTCATGAAATTGGTAGGTTTATGCAAGAACGTGACGGGAACCCAGAAGGATCTGAGTTTACGTGGTCGATTAATCAAGCATGTAGATGTCAAAATGCTAAGATCAAGGTCTAGAATGCGAAGAGGTAGAAGAGAAGGGGCGGAATACTCGCGTGCCCTAAAAGTGAGCACGAACCTCTTTTTTTACAGGGAGAAATCCGAAGAGTTTTGGAATAACTCGAACACGGAAATAAATCTAGAAAATATTCCGGAAACAGGCAAATCGGGCTGGGGAAGAGGCGCATAAGGCACTGCGAGTGTTGGAAGAGGCGCAACACCCGCTGCGTCATTTCCCAAGCAGTTTCCTACTTTGAAAGAAAGATTTCCACGTTTCTTTTATGGAATTGCGGTAGATTTCGATTTCTTCCTAAATAAAATACGGATATATTTTACCAAGAAATATAAATTTTGAAACATTAAAATATCCGGAATATTCTCGAGCGTTCAGACGCTGTTTTAAAAGACGGTTTATAGAAAATGAAGCGGTTTTTTGACCCGGACTCTAAAATGACTCTAATGACTGTCAAAACGATCATATCGGCACGATGACTACCACGGGGTAGACACAAGTATTTGACCTATAACTTGACGAAAAGTTATGAACTGTCATAAATCGTTTTGCATACCAAACATGCGGCCCAATCTTCACTAGGTGGTTGGCGGAAGGTGTAGATTTGAGGTATCTACAGAGCCCCCACTTTGACCGAGGCTTGGACAAGGCAAAAGTCAAAGTATAGCCGTCAGGTCAATCGAAGATTACAATCTGGCGACTATGACGACGCGAGGCGGTTCAAGGGGACTGAACCAAGGACTTGTCGTCTGGAACATTTTAAAGTCTGTCGACTGTCGGGGAGGGTCGTTTAAAGTCCGTTAGCCTATGTATGAAAGCTCGTCAGCCAAAAGAAAGAGTCATACCTGAGCATCTTCTTACTTGGACTAAGGTTGGGATGTGAGGTTCGCCAGCTGTTGCATGAGCATACGTAATGAGGCTCGCAAGCCACTAAGTAGGGGTGCATAATGAGGCTCGCCAGCCGTTGAAAGGGCGCGTAATGAAGCTCGCCAACCGTTGAAAGGGCGCGTGATGAAGCTCACCAATCGTTGAAAGGGCGCGTGAGAAAGCTCGCCATCCGCTGGGATAAGGTGCGTAATGAGGCTCGCCAGCCGCTGGGGATAGTATCATATGCGAGAATTGGCCTGTCTTTGTCTTCAGGTGAAATCTCGTTGGGGAAAGGGTGCATGATAAAACTCGCCAGCTGCTGAAAAAGGCGAGTGGTGAAGCACGCCAGCCATTGAAATGGCGCGTAGTGAAGCTCGCCAGCCGTTGTATGGGCACGTTGTGAGAATCTTCCTGCCGTTGAATGGGCATGTTGTGAGAATCTTCTCGCGTCTGTCTTCAGGCAGACTCTTGCTGGGATAGAGCGTAGGTAAGAATATGTCCGTGTCTGTCTTCAGACGGACTCTTGTTGGGGAAATATATATCGAAAAGGATTTGGGCCCACAAGAAACAAACTTTTAATAACCACACTCCTAGGTAGAGCTTTGTTGGGGCAAGGGCGCAGCAAGAGCTGCAACTCCGCTGGAGGTTGCTTGAAACCGCTTGAAGAACTGCTTGATGTTTGCTTGAAATCGCTTGACGTTGCTTGAAATCGCTGGAGATTGTTTAACGTTGCTTGAAATTGTTGGGGATTGTTTGACGTTGCTTGAAATCGCTGGGGATTGTTTAAAATGACCAGCGGTGAGAGATAGAAGAGCCAGCGTTCTTCTTATGATGTCTGTAGGAGGTCGAGGTGGCAAGCGTCAAGCCCCTAGTTTACCTCGAGATGTTGGAGTACAATTTTCCAATTTTGGCTATTGCATAGGAATGCACTTTATTTGAATAAAGGTGGCACTGTCTCGGCACGTAGCGTTATGGAGGGTAGCCAATCGGCTGAGGGCAACATCCATTGAGACACTCATAGGTGGCCAGGATCGACAGGTATGAACCTCTCGTTCCTTGTTCATTTGTTGCATTTTGAAGAGAAATGATTTGAAATGTGGTATTTCTTTGTAGAGAGTCTTGGAGCGCGAGATGACATAATCCCGGGAGGAGACAACTTGTTTGTTGAGGGAGCTACAGGACAGAGACAATGAGATTGTCGTTCTCGTGGTTCTAGTTGGGCTTGGTTATAAAGATTAGTTGTCTTTTGCTGTTTTGCTGTTTGTTTGTACATTTTGGCTTGTTTTTGCACATTTTGGATTTTAACTCGGGCGAGAGCCCCCAGTTTTGAATTTTGGACTTTGTTTTGGATTCGTGAATCTGGATTATGGATTTTGGATTTGCTTTTGGGCTTTGGCTTTGGCTTTCGGCTTTTGCTTTTGGCTTTGGCTTTTGACTTTGGCTTTGGCTTTGGCTTTCGGCTTTTGGCTTTTGGCTTGGCCTTGTTTCTGAGTTTTGTTTTGGGCGAGAGCCCCCAGTTTTGATTTTGACTCTGTCTTGGGCGAGAGCCCCCAGTTTGATGTACATGCCTCTTTTGGTTGTATTTGATGGCCCGAGTTTTCCGCTGCTGAATCTTTTCTGTCCCTGCAGGTTTGTCTGAAAACAAAACAGGTTTGGTAGACGACGGTTTTACCGTCATGCTGCCGACAATCGCATCACATAGAAATCACACAAATTTCATGTTTGCATGTTGGTGGCCTAAACTGTCGCAAAAGGAAAGATTAGATTGAAAAATGCGGTTTTGTAAAAAAGAAATGTATAGGTATTGAAAATGTATAAGAGTTCGAAAGAATGGAAAGAGGAGTGAAATGGGTCCCCTAAATAAGTTTGCTCATTTTTCCGCGATGTCGATTTGTGTCTCGAACACGAAGAGGATTAGGAAATCCAAGGTTGATATCGTTCCCTAGGCTGTCTTGCCACATGCTCATGCTTGCCATGGTGAGAAGCTGAGGATTTAGTTTATTTTGACGACGTGGGGATATCCAAATGTCAAAATGTAAGAGCATAGTGACGTTAATTTTAACTGGCCAGAGGACGGTTTTATTTTGTGTTGCATGAGCGGCTCATGGGCTACGCGAGGCGCGTTACTTCGTTTGTTTTTGAGAATTTGGATGAGTTCTGCCCTTTTTACAATAACCAGTCGGCAAATTACGCAAAACTAATACTATAGAAGCAAAAAACTTTTATGATCGTATAAGCTTAGTATACATCTATCGAATTCTTATGTGCTAAACGAGGGTGAAAGGAAATGGAATGGAGTAGGAGGTTCTATGGTGTTAGAAGACACTGGAGATCTGTGTTATCTCTCTCACCCACCTAAATGAATGAAAGGATCGTCTCGAAAGGCATGGAGACAAAGTAAGTGTGAGTCGATTCATCTGAAATTTGTGAAGAGATGACTACTTGAGAGATTTTGTTTTGTTTGTGGTTTTTGACTGGAGAGACTTTGTTTTTTGGTTTTCGACACTTTGTTTTGACTGGATTTGTTTGTTTGATTTGAACTTTTTTGATTAGAATTTTTCTTCTCACTCTTTTTTTTGTTTTTCTTTTTTTTTGGATATGGATTTATCCGACTTTTGTTTGTCTTGTCTTGTGAATTTTTGAATATTTGAGACTTTTGCTTTGGGGTTGTTGGGATTTGTTTTTTTTTGGTTTGTATTTGGATTTGTGAGAGTTTAGGTACATTTGCACTAAAAATTGTTTTGATCCTCCGGTGGGGGCATCAAAATGTTGGCTTGGGCATAGGATGCAATTTCTGGTAGTCATATAGGATCTCATGAATCGGGTAGAAAGATGGGGTCTCCAAACCTAAAGGTCACCTAGAGATACGACGATAAATGAATTTTCACACCACAAGATATGGACAAGGAGTTAAATGCATGCCTTCGTTAAGGATTATTCTACGAGGTCGAGGGATCTACACTAAAGAGATACGAGCTAAAGTATTTCAAGTCTATTTCACTAGTTAAGTGTAAAAAGTAGAACACGTGACTAACAAAAAAGACATGTGTTCATTTATTCAGTTTTGTTGGAAACTCGAAAAGGACTAGTATGGTTATATTACAAAGGTTAATATAGTGAAGACAAGTAGCCGCTTCAGATGTCGCCTTTAATTCTTGTTCCTAGCACAATTAAGTCTTTGAAAGACTCTTTGTTCTGGTAGCTCAGGTGGTTTGCATAAACAGGTCTCAAGTTGTTCACGAACCTTTGCATAAGAGTAGCTTCATCTGGGCGTTCGACAAGCTGTGTGCTAGTCTTCCTCCACCTACTTACGAAGTCGGTGAAACTTTCTTTCTCATTTTGGGTAAAAACATCTAGAGTACGCATATTGACTTGAATCTTAGCATTGTCTGCGTACTGTTTGGCGAAGTTGATTGCGACACCACCCATGTTGCGATTTTCTTATGTTCTAGGGAATAGAACCACTGCTTAGGAATGATGTCAAGAGATGAAGAAAATATCCTTAGGAACATCTCGGGTTTGATGCCTTTGATAGACATGTAATCCTTGAAAGCGCGAATGTGCTTCAAAGGGCTTTTATGCCCTTGAATTTTGGGATGTCAGTGATATTGAAGTTGGTTGGGCGTTCACAGCTTCATATTTGCGGTTTTTCTCACTATAGATGTTATCTCCCTTGAGGTACATTAGCTGCTCTTCCAAGTATTGGAGTCGCTTTTCCGCTCCAGTAAGAACTGGTGGGCTATTGACTTCTGGTTGTCCCGCAGAGGGTGGAATTTTTTCATGCACACTAGCATCAGGAATGTCTGCAGGAGGAAGCCTGGATTCTATAGCAACAATTTGGCCTTCAATGGCATTGAAGCGAGCATAAGCTTGGTCTTGACTTGTTTGGAGACGGATGAATGCAGCTAGGACTAGATCATTACCACTTTGCTCGGGTTGATGAACACTTGCTTGACTAGCTCCTAACATCTTGGAAATTGATAAAGTGACCGACGACGAATCAGAACACGATCGATCAACCTAGCACACTTAATCGAAAAGACTCGACTTGTGAAGTGAGAGCGTGCCACTGTCTTTAAGTGAGTTTTGAAAAAGACTAGTTTGGAAATGGGTGACGACTCGAAGTGGAGAACGACTCGACTTGTGAAGTGGGAGTGTGCCACTCTGTTCAGTGAGTATTGAAAATGACTAGTTTTAAAATGCTTGTCCTAGACAATTTGTTGGATTGACTGGATTTGTTTGTTTGATTTGAACTTGATTGATTGAAATTTTATTCTCTTTTTATTTTTGTTTTTCTTTATTTTGGATTTGGATTTATATGACTTTTGTTTGTCTTGTCTCGTGAATTTTTGAATATTTGAGACTTTTGCTTTGGGATTTGTTGGGATTTATTTTTGTTTTTTTGAGTGTGAGAATTTAGGCACGATTGTATTAAAAAACCGTTTTGATCCTCCAATGGGGGTATCAAAATGTTGGGCATAAGATGCAATTTCTGGTAGTCATATAGGATATGAGGAATCGGGTAGAAAGATGTGGTCTCCAGACCTAAAGGTCACCTAGACACACGGCGATCAAGGAATTTTCACACCACAAGATATGGACAAGGTGGTAAATGAAGGACCTCGTTCGGGCTTATTCTAAGAGGTCGAGGGATCTACACTAAAGGGATACGACCTAAAGTATTTCAAGTATATTCCACTAGTTAAGGGTAAAAATTAGAACAAGTGACTAATAAAAAGTACATGTGCTAATAATTCGTAACTCAAAGAGGACTAGGATGTTCCTATTTATTAATAAATGCTGATATAGTGAATACAAACGGTTTATGGGACATACCCTAAGCTACTGTTACTATTTGACACTAAGCTTAAATTATAAGACTAAAACCCGCTAATATTGATTATTAGGGATCTAAGTCAAGGATTAAAACATCTATCTAAATATGAAATTAGATTAAAAAACGATTTATTACACAAAAAGATAAAAAAAAGCTTTTGAAAAGGTTTTAATATAAATCCGACATGAATCTTACATAATTAAATACAAAACAAAATACAAAAGACGGGATTATACACCCTCAGACTTACATGTTCACGAAACAAGATTAACTAAGTTGCGTTTTAGTGATAGCTCGACTCGAATGTAAAGAAAATGCCCTCGCAAGAGGATAAAAAAGATTAGATTAAATTGATTAAGTGTAGTGGTCAAATTGAGGTCTATGCAAGAACGTAACGGGAACCGAGAAGGATCTGAGCTTACGTGGTCGATTGATCAAGCACGTAGATGTCAAAATGCTTAGAGCAAGGTCTAGAATGCAAAGAGGGATAAGAGAAGGGGCGGAACACTCGCGTGCCCTAAAAGTGAGCACGAACCTCTCCTTTTATAGGGAGAAATCCGAAGAGTTTTGAAATAACTCGAACACGGAAAGAAATCTAGAAAATATTCCAGAATCAGGAAAAACGGGCTGTGGAAGAGGCGCAACAGGAACTGCGACTCTTGGAAGAGGCGCAGCACCCGCTGCCTCATTTCCCAAGAAGTTTCCCACTTTGAAAGAAAGATTTCCGCGCTTCTTTTATGGAATTGCGGTAGATTTTGAATTCTTCCTAAATAAAATACGGATATATTTTACCAAGAAAGATAAATTTTGAAACATTAAAATATCCGGAATATTCTCGAGGGTTCAGACACGGTTTATAGAAAATGAAGCGGTTTTTTGACCAGGACTCCAAAATGACTCTGATGACTGTCAAAACGACCATATCAGCACGTAGAAGATGACCAAGGGGTAGACACAAGTATTTGAGCTATCACTTGACAACAAACTTATTTAATGTCATAAATCGTTTCGCATACCAAACATGCGGCCCAATCATCACTGGGTGGTTGGCGGAAGGTGTAGATTCGAGGTATCTACAGTGTATCCCTGGCCTATATTAGCCTTACTTTGTAACCTAAAAAAATCAGATTATGATGAATTGAAAAACCGAACTTTGTTCAAACACAAAACTCTTAGCAGAGTCTTGAGTCTTGTTTAGTGTGTTTAGCTTACTTGTGTGTGAGTTAATTACACTGTGTCTAGGGTTCCTTACTTGTGTGCTTTAGAGTTAAACACACCCCTTTCTGTCTGTGCTTGTGTGCTAAGACAAAAGGTTATATCTGTACTGCCTGGCCTTGTGCAGGTTCCATTGTGTTTCTTGAATACTCCTTGTCTAGTGCAGGACATTGTTACTTGTTTCGAGTCCTTTTGTGTCTTTTTTGTGTGAGTGTTAATCTTAGGACAAATAGCCTTTGATTTCTCTATTTTATGTAGAGATTTCAGTTCAATTGGTTATCAGAGCTTTGGTTTGGGAGTCATCTTACACCTACCTACATTATAAATACAAAAACAACCTGTTTTGAAGAGTGGAGTGCAATCTGATTTGTGT